>PITA01028100.1:0-19951 GCA_004023965.1 Spilogale gracilis
CCCTAAGTCACTCTCAGGCTGTGACCCTAAGTCACTCTCAGGCTGTGCCCCTAAGTCACTCTCAGGCTGTGTCCCTAAGTCACTCTCAGGCTGTGACCCTAAGTCACTCTCAGGCTGTGACCCTAAGTCACTCTCAGGCTGTGACCCTAAGTCACTCTCAGGCTCTGTCCCTAAGTCACTCTCAGGCTCTGTCCCTAAGTCACTCTCAGGCTGTGACCCTAAGTCACTCTCAGGCTGTGACCCTAAGTCACTCTCAGGCTGTGTCCCTAAGTCACTCTCAGGCTGTGTCCCTAAGTCACTCTCAGGCTGTGACCCTAAGTCACTCTCAGGCTGTGACCCTAAGTCACTCTCAGGCTGTGACCCTAAGTCACTCTCAGGCTGTGTCCCTAAGTCACTCTCAGGCTGTGACCCTAAGTCACTCTCAGGCTGTGACCCTAAGTCACTCTCAGGCTGTGACCCTAAGTCACTCTCAGGCTGTGACCCTAAGTGACTCTCAGGCTGTGTCCCTAAGTCACTGACCGGACCCTCACTTTGCAGGGTCACTTTATTTCCATCTCTAGCACTCAGGGCCTCAGACTTCCCCTTTTGCTTGTTAAATGATGCTACTGGTGCCCACATTTGCTATTTTATGGGATTATTCTGAGACTTGGAAAGAAAGATTTGGAGCCCCTCTGGAAGCACAACATTAATTTCAGGGACCACTTTTATGTAGAAGTGAGATGTCTCAGAGGCAAAGTGGGGGGGACCTTCTGCATCTTCACTCCGGCAGGTATAATATGGGTTTAAGAGAAGCTTTTGTGTTTGGGGCAGTCTCCAGGGAGGGAGCCCTCTTCCCTTAGGAAAAAGATCTCCAGCGTAGGAAGGGCAAGAGTCCAGAGGCCCACGTAGGACTCCTGCCTCACAGGTAACAGCTGGTGGGCAGTCAGCCAGCCGGGACCCTCTGTGAGCCATCGGGTTCTGCAGGGAGCATCAGGCTCCCCGGTGCTCCGGCCGGGTGAAAGAATGCTTCGGGATCCTCCTTCCAGAGTTTCTCTGGGCTCACTCCTCCCCCCTCCAGCCTCGGGGATCTCTCCAGCTAACATCGCACTCAGAAATGTGACTTGCACTATAAAACTTGGCCTTATGAAATCTGGCACATCTTGAATTAGGTATTTTTAAAACGTCCTGGGTGTCTGATCTCCACAACTGTTCGCCCATGGAGGCTCGGCATGGCCTCAGGGACTCGATGGCTCAGAGCGCTCCCGTAATACTCTCAGTCCCTGCTGGTCACAGGTCATGATTGCCACTCAGGAACCGAGAAGACCTTCTTCATCTTTGAATAGTAAGTCAAGGATGGGGAGGAATGCCAATTTTATAATTTTGATTAATTTAGCATTTAAAAGAAAACCAGAAGGTTTTTCGTGACAGCATTTATGGCATAAAGCCCCTGGCTTCTCTTGTCACCATTCTTCTGGGAAATATTCTGTATCCTTTACTTCCTTGAAGAATTTGACCTTAGATAAAAATCAGAGGCATTAAGGACAGGGGACAGCCGTGTTTGTGGAATGCCTCCATTGGCATAATTTCAGAAGAAGAAAAGCCTAGCCAGGTAGAATGCAAGATTCAGGACAAAGCCAAGGTCTTTTAATGATTAGCTCAGTCCTATAGTACACTAACAATAGAGAGCGAGCACCTCAAGCCTTGGTATCACCTTCTCCTGGTGTTGTCACCCTGGGTCACTCATTACCCATTGTCAACAGCATTTGCTGAATCCTTAACCCGAACCGCTCTCTCCCTCGTGCATGGCGGTGAAGTGCTCGGGTTGGGTCTGCATCTGCTGATTGTTTACTGACCTTGAGCAATCTTAAGGCTCAGTTTCCTCATTTGGAAAAGGGGATCGTAGTTGTGCCCTTCTCCCAGAACTGTCTGGTACGGCCCCTGAGACACAGGCAGTGCCCAGTGGATGCCGCGTGCGTGTGTAGTGTCTCAGGTACGCCGGTGTGCCGTGCGGGGCTGAGTGGCACCATGTGCAGAGCCTCCTTAGACGAGGACTGTGCGCAGGACCACGGCCCTGGGTTGTGCAAGGACGACTGGAAGGGAAAGCAGGAGAGTTCTCATCCAGGGACCCACACTGTGCCTGGCCCCAGCGTCGTCTTCTCAGTAGAGAGGGATTCCATCTGGTGAACAGCTCCCAACGTTTGCTTGAGTGCATTGAACCTGTAAAATGCTTTGTGGAAAAGGAGTCTCATCGTCAAATAAATTTGGGAAACAATGAACATTTTCTCTCCCCCTGTGTCTTTCAATACCCTGGATTTAAGAAACCTGCTTAATTTGTTAAACTCAGAGCTTCCTGAAATTAGTTGTCTGTTAATCCTCTCCCCCTTTTGAGTTTGTAGGATCTACTTTGACTTTCTGTAAAGCTAATGTTCCACAAAACATGCTCAGAATATGTTGGGCTAGGGACCTCAAGTCCCTTTGAGAAGTCTGTTTTTAGGTACAATACAAGGCTGCTGTTCTCCTCAGTGTCTGCTGATGCCTTCTCTGATGTCCTCACATGCGAAGTCCTCAGGACGACCCCTCTGTGAGCTCAGATGACCTGTGTTTCTAGAAAGTTGAGTCACACCGTCCTTCAATCTGTTGTTTAGCTTTTGCAAAAGTTTGTGTACTGCCAGTCCATCTAAATCAAACTTTATAAAATAAAACAGAATTTTGGCGCTATTATGATAAATAAATGGGATCGTTAACACTATAATACTTATTTTGTGCTTAGGAGTCAGACTGTCAAGGAGCGGAGAGAGCAGTGAATCCTTCCCTTAGTTGGAGGCACGGTGTTTAATGGTAAGATTTGACTAATGGCCTTACTTAATCATCTTTAAATATTTATGGGCCATGAGAGCCTATTGGAGATGAAAATGAAAATCATATAGATTTCCACAAACTGTAAGGAGGGGCAGCTGGCATGGATTATAAGGAAGCCCAATCTTGGGGTCCGGTGAACGGGAAGTGTGTGCTGGCAGACTGCTTATCTTGAACTCGGGGTACGTTCTCCCCCATCTGCTGGTCATCTCTGGGCATCCTCGTCAAAGGTATGAACTGTGCTGTCATTTTGTTACAGGAAACAATACCCAGTGAAGAAAATTTAGTCTTTTTGTGTGGCTGAGACTCTTGCAGTTTTCCTGGGTCACGATGCTGAAAGCAAATTTTGTTTTGTCCATGAGTTGCCATAGATGATGGGCAGCCCGGCCCGTGGGGACAGTGCTGTCATTCAGCCCCTAAGTAGGGGACTGAGCCAAACCTCCTTTTGCCTGAACGAAGAAGGGTGAGCAGAGTAGGGCCTCCCTAATCATGCTGCTAAGAGGCTCCATAAGAAGGGCATATAAAGCTTTTAATGTTTGGCATATGGTCCTTGGTAAATGTTAGTTCTTGTTATGAACTTAGATATTAAAATATCTGTACCACCCAAAGCAATCTGTGGATTCATGAAGTCGCTATCAATACCCCAGTGGTCTTCCCAGAACTAGACCAGGCAGTCCTAACATTTGTACAAAACCACAAAAGTCCCTGAATAGCCAAAGCAATCTTGAGAAAGAAGAACAAAGCAGGAGGCATCATGCTCCCTGATTTCAAACTAGTATAAAGCGATAGTAATTAAAATAGTACAGCATCAGCATAAGATAGGACGTAAAGGCCAACGGAACAGAGTAGAGCCCAGAAATCAAACTGTATGGTCAATTAATTAAGATAAAGGATCCAAGAATGTACAATGAGGAAAAGACAGTCTCTTCGAAAAATGCCGGGGACTGGACAGCCGTGAGCAGAGGAAGGACTCTGGGCCGCTGTCTTACACCACACACAAAGTAGCTCAAAATGGAGTAAAGGTACGACCCCAAACCACGATACTTCTAGAAGAATATCTAAGCTTGTGGATGCTGGTCTTGGTGAGGACTTTTTGAATGTGTCAGAAAAAACAACGGTGACAAAAAGAAAAATAAACAAGTGGAACACATCAAATAAAAAAGCTTCTGCAGAGCAAAGGGTATAGAATGAAGAGGAAGCCTATGGAAAGGGAGATGATACTTGCAGATCCTATATCTGATAAACGGTCAATATCCGAAATGTAGAACAGACTCACATGCTCAAGACCAAAGAATAAAAAACAAAAACCCCCAAACCCGCCCCCGTCCAACTTAAAAACGGTCACAGGGTCTGGATAGACATTTTTCCAAATAAGACATACAAATCACCAATGGGCACATGAAAAGACGGTCAACATCATTAATATCCAGGAAATATGAGTCAAAACCACGATGAGATATCGCCTCATACCTGTTAGAATGCTTTCAGAAAGGTCAGAAATAACAGCGGTAGCGAGGGCACAGGGACGATGGACCCCTCACGCGCCGCTGATGCGAAGACAAAGTCGTGCAGCCACTGCGGGGAGCAGCATGGAGGGTCCTCACGCTTTTAAGACTAGAAAAGGCATGTGATTCAGCAATCCCACTTCTGGGTATTTATCCAAAGGAAACAAAAACACAAACTGGAAAGGATGTCTGACCTGCATGTTCATAGCAGAATTACCCACAGTAAGACACGGAAACACTCTAAGTGTCTACTGATGGCTGGCTAAAGAAATTGTCACACACACGCACACACACACACGCACACGTGCACACGCGCGTGCACACACATGCACACGCACGCATGCACGTGCACACATGCACACACACTCGTGCACACACACGCACACACACATGCGCACACGCACACGCACACGCACACGCACATGCGCCCACAGGGTGGAATAGTACTCAGCCGTGATAGGGAAGGAAGTCTTTCCATTTGTGATGACAGAGATGGGCCTCGAGGGCGTTATGCTCAGTGAAATAAGTCAGACAGAGAAAGACAAATGCCACATTTCTCATCTCTCTTAAATGTGGAATCTAAAAACAAACAAACAAAACCCCAAGCTCATAAACACAGAACAGGTTGCCAGAGGTGGGGGCGGGAGAAATGGGCAGAGGGGATCAAAATGTAAAAAGAAAAATGAAACAGTAATGCATAGTCATCTTAGAAACTTGATATATTATGGTTACACAGAAGGAAAAAATGCAATAGAGAACATACGTTTGCTTATGCAGAGGATTGCCTCATTCTAATAAGAATGGAGGCCACAAAAATAATTTATATAAATTCTTAATTCTGTATTTCAATTCTATTTAATTAGCATATAATGTATTATTAGTCTCAGAGGTGGAATTTAGTGATTCATCAATTGCATATCACACCCAGTGTTCATTCCATCAGGTGCCTTCCTTCATGCCCGTCCCCTAGTCACCTCATCCCCCCACCCACCTTCCCCCTTTATTTGAGATGTTCCCTTAATAAAATTCTGCTGTTCTCCATGGGGAGAAATCAGTGATATCCCAGCCTTAATAAAGATGAATAAAAAATAACTTCATATTTTAGGCAAGAAATAAGAACCAAGGAGCATTTGATGAAGAAAGATTTGCAGAGCCCTTAAATACTGTAAGGTTCTGTCTTTCCCTGTCCATAGGTCTCATTCTGGGACAGAGGATCTGTGAAAGTGAGAACACAACTTACCATCCAGGCTGATAGTCTTCCCTGCCACTTCCAGACTTGTGTGTTGAAGCCCTAACCCCATGGCCTGGTTCAGAAATGGTCATCGCGGATGCAGTCAAGTTCGGGTGAGGTCGTGAGGGGGATGCTAATCCAGTCTGCCCGCTGTCTTCACGCACAGAGGCGGGCACAGGCAGGGGGCCGCGGGACAGTGGGGGGGTGTCAGCCACAGGCCAAGGGGAGCGCCCTGGAACAGATCCCCCCTCCCCAGCCTCAGAAGGAGGCAGCCTGGGCAGCCTCTTGAGCTCGCACTTCTGGTCTCCACGCTGAGAGACATCTTCTACAGTCTAGGCTGCGAGGTGAGTGGTGCCCAGCAATGACAGCCCTCGCAAGTTAATACATTTGCCTAAATCCTTTGGATTTCTGCCTTGAACTTCGGTTTCAGTGGTCGAGGCTCCTGCCGTGCCTCACTTTCCCTGTTTGCCCTGGTCCCTGCCGAAATGGTTCTCACCCCGTGATCTTTCCCCTGGCATTTCCTCTCTGGGATTGCTCACCGTTTGCTTCTGGATGAATTTAGGTTCTGTTCAGTCTCCGTCTCAATTCAAATGTCAGTTTCTTGGTGTAGCTTTCCTTTGGAGCGGGACCTCATTCATCCATCCTCCCACCCCCTCCTTCATTCATTCCCCGGCTCGCTGATTTCCGTGGCCGAGTCAGCACATGGAGTGGTCTGGCCCGCCAGCCTTCCGAACGCTGGTCGTCAGTGGTCTGCGGTCACACCTTCCATGCATGGCACGCACTGCAAAGGCTCCGAGGCTTGGAGGAGCTCGGGAATGAACAGAAACGGAAGGCATTGTTTCTAGAAGAAAATACATATTCCTTAACTTATGGCTCTTGTGAGTTGGGATGTTTTGTACTTCAGGTGTTGGGTTACCTTAAAGCCGACAAGGTCTGTAGGGCCGTTGGGGTCTAGAGGAGACAGAGTGACATCCGACGCTGGCCTCAGATGCTGAGTCACAGGTGGTGGGATGGCGCTTCTGTCATTTCCGTGCAGATTTGCCTGGAGACTGAGTTAGAATCCCTGGGTTTTATGTCTTTCAGCCAGGGTTTGGGGGCCCCTCATCAACAGTGCACCCCATCACTGTGGCTGCCTGTGTGAGCCCTAGAAATGTTAGTGGGTTTGCTCTGTTCTCCCCCAGTGCTGGGGCGACAGGTCACATCCCGGGGGCCCTCCTGCCCTTGCCCTCTGGCTTGCTGCCCAGCGAACCGCACCTCCCTCACTTGCCTTGTGCTTTTGTTTTAATTCAGAAAGTAGGTCACTGGTTCTTTGTACTTGAAGAGGTTCTGCTGGTAACACTGCGAGGTGGGACAGCGTGGCCTGGGGGCTCATGACTTGGCAAGGGGGTGCTGCCCCGCACCAGGCCGAGATGACTCGTCTTTGACATGGGGCTTCTTTGGGGGCCCTTCCTTGTATCTTACTGTTTGAGGAGGAAGCATGCTTCCTCTTTTCTCTTTCACCATATTTGCATCTTTCTCATTTGTCTCTGCTCTTCAGATTTGCTCAGTTAATTAAGCCCGAGTCTATGCGGAGCCTGGTGCCAGGTACAATCTGAGGATTTTATAAGATTCCTATGACTGCATGATTAAATCCAAGCAGGGCAATTGCTATGACTGCATGATTAAATCTGAGCAGGGCAAATATAAATGAACTAACTAATGAAAAGTGCATGGACTATATAATCAAGTCCTAAAATTGCACAGTATTCTCTCCATGGCAAAGTACAAGTGGTCAGAGTTTTCTGGGAATAGAAGAAATAAAAGTACAAGTGCTTTAATTCCATTCCAGTCACTTTGTCCTTGGGGTTTGGATTTGTGGGGAGCACAGTCTGAGCCATCATAGGGCATTTTCAGTCGGGGTGCAGAAGGGGCTCAGGAGAGGTTTGCTCCGGGACGCCGCGGCTGTTTCCTCTGTGCGGGGCGGGGGCCCATCTGGGGAGCTCCGGGCGGCTGGCCCCCAGGTGTGGGCCCCGGTGACAGCCACCGCGGGGCTGCACCTGCTTCTGCCCACCCGGCCTCACAGCGGTGCGGGCCCACGGACGGTCCAGGGGCATGAGTGTCCCGGCTCGTGTGCACCTTCGTGCAAAGCTGAATTTACAGCTCGGCGGATGCCGATTGTGCCCGTGTTTACAGGTGGGCGCTGTCCTTGGAGAGAGCCCTCGTGGACCACCGTCTTGGCCTCGCTGGGAAAGGCCTTTGCTGGCATCTTCCGTGTCATTCGGGTCCTGATTTGTTCACACCTCCATCTCCCCGCCGCGGTGTGAACTCCTCGGAGGCAAAGGAAGCGAGTGTGCAGCTCGGTGCGGCCCAGGCTGCGGAAGGGAGTCCAGGAATCCGCTGTTGAAGGGTGCGTCGCGGTGTTTCCGAACCTCTCAGGTGTCCTCCGAAGGTCAGACTAGATAATGTGCTTGAAACTGTCCAGAAAGAAGCAAATCACGAACCCCACTGAGCCCTGCCCCTGCGCCGTCAGCTCTGTGTCACTCAGGCACCGGAATCTCGTTCACACGGTGACCACCTTATTCACACGAGGAAACACTTTGAGAAGACAGTGCCAGCGGGGGTGCAAACGAAGTCTCATTTCCTGGGAGTTGTCCCTTTCTACAAATATAATTGTAAGAAGTATGCAGTCTTTGTCATTCAAACTCATCAGTTTGAGCAATTCTTGAGAGATTTGGTGCAGTTTTCTTTATTAGAACACATTTTGCATATTTAGTCATTTCTCTCAGTTTATGGTCTCTTGCCCCTTGCAGGATTTATTCCTTCTAGAAAGGAGTTTTAGATTTTTATTTGAAAGTCTTTCCTGAAGTAATGGTTCCTTCCACCTTTATTTCTAGTGTTCAAAAAACCATAAAGTTTCTTCCTGGTCGTTGATGTCCTTGCGTGTTAGTTCTGTGTAAAGGGGACGGCGTGTTGCTGGGCGTCCATCGGGAGGCGCAGATGTGGCAGGTCTAGGTGCAGGGACAGGGGCGGTCCGTGAAGGGAGAGGACAGTTCACAGAGCACGCTTCCTGGCTTCCTGATTTACTGGGGTCAGCGTACTTCACAAGGCACAGAATCGCTTCTATTTATAGCCCTGTCACTAGGCAGATAATAAACACCTGCTGATATCTTTGTGTTATTACAGTGACATTTATATTTTTGATGAGGATGGAAAAGAATAAGATTATTTAATGATAGAATTGTATTAGCTGTCAAATCTTTGCATTTTCCTCCATGTATATTATAATCGCTTTGATACTTAGCTTTATATCTGACGTCTGGTTTTTCTTCAGGGACGCCATTTGACCAATAATCAAAGAAAACTCTGCTATGATTTTTTTTTTTTAGAGCGAACATAATGAAGACTTTAGTTTTGAACATAAGGTCAAACTATGTCAAGTACAGATCATCAAGTTAAAAGTAATTAAATTAATTGCATTAGGAGGCTAAAAATACTTCTGCCCAACACTGGAAAACGAATGGGTCCACAAAGGCATCAGATGAAAAAAGTGTTAACATAATGGAACTCATTTCAAATAAGTCAAAGCACAAACGAGAAGGGGAAGGAGAAGAAATAAGCAAGGCTTGCATTTAAGATGAAGCTGCATAAGAGAAAAGCATAGAAACACCCATCTTTTCTTTGTGATGGTCCTAGGACCTTTCCCCTGGATGTTATTCTTGTAAATAGCAGACACAGAAGATTGTCCTGTATCGTTAACACGTGGGTACTGACCAGCTTCTTTCCCCAACTGAGTGGGACTTACAGGCCAACATCCTGCGGTCTCTGAGCCTGCTGTCCGGCCAAGTGGGACGTGATTACCACACCCGTGCTTTGTTGAGGGACAGTCAGCCCCTCCCAGCCCCGCCCCTGCAGATTTTGAGATGCTAGGAGAGGTTAGGAGTGGCCTCTGGACCCAAACCTGAGTTGAGCCGTGAGTTCATTCAGCCTTTCTTTGCTCATCTGTAAAATGGGACTATTACTTCCCCATATTGCTTTTTTTTTAATTAGGTGAAACTGACGTTTCATGAAAGTACCCATTTTAAAGATTTACTGTATTCACATTGTCGTGCACTCATCAGCTCTCTGGTTTAAAACCTTTTCAACACCAATATTCTTTCTGTCTTTGGACCTGTGTGTTCTGGATATTTCATGTAAGTGGGCTCGTCCAGCATGTGACCTTTCCCTCAGCATCGTGTTTTCAAGATTGATCCATGTTGTGGCAGGTGTCGGTGCTTTTGCCCCCTTTCATGGCCACGCAACATTCCAGTGTATGGACGGAGCACATTTTGTGACTGTGTTCATCGTGGGCCGAGCTGGGTCATTTCTGCCTTTTGGCTCTTGTGAGCAGTGCTGCTGGGGTCCTGGGCGTGCAGGGGCCTTGTCTGGGCTCCTGTTTCCGTTCTTCTGCGTCGATACCTACGGGTCCTATGGTCTGGGTTTGGCTCGCAGCCCTGGCCCCATCATTAGTGGATGCTGTTTATTGAGTCCGGCGACGTGTGTCATTAAAAATCACAAGTACTGTTATTGTGTCCATTTCTTGGAAGGAAACTGAGGCCCACACAGAGTGGGGAACTCCCCGAGTTTGCATAGCGACGAGGTGCGGGAGCTGGGCTGCGAGCCGGGCAGCAGACTCCCCCTCCCCGGGTTGGGGACCCCAGCCCCCAGACTGCCCGCTCACCGGCCATGAGGAGGAAAATCCTCCAGAGTGATCCGGGGGACACGTCTCTCAGATGTGAGAGGATACTCTTGGGGGGCCCCTGTTTGATTCTTCTCGCATTCCTGAGTGTCTCTAGATCGTCTCCTTTTCTGACGTGGCTGCTGACCTGGGGCTCGTGTTCTGTGAGGGGCTCCTCTGTGGGGACACACAGGACCCTAGACTGTCACCCGCTGCTCATGCCCGTTCTTCACGTTGTTCCCGGTGGCCTTTGTGGGGGAGTATGGGCTTTAATTATTATCGGGCTCTGCGCAGCACGGAGGTGGTTTGAAGGGACCACACTCACGTTCTGGTTTTGTGAACCTTACTGCCTCGAGCATTTATGCTATTTCTCCCCTTCTAAATTATTAAATAAACAAAAATAACTCCCCAGGAACTTTCCTGGAAAAACCAATGTCGCAGAAACAAAAATGTTAATTTTGGGAAAACATCCAGGTCCCCAACCTACATGAGATTGCCCCAAAGAGGCCAAGTGGAGAGATTTGGGAAGCACACTGTGTTCTCGAATGTGTTCATCTGCAGTCTTGTGACAGGTGTAGGAGGTCTTATCTATGTTATCTGGACACCATGCTGGGAGTTATAAGGGCTGCAAATAAAGTTCTGTCCTCCATGTCAAGGAGTTTATAACCTTATTAGAAGAAAATCCCTGCATCTGAAATACATTTTAGTATTTCAGTAAAACATGTGAGAACAGTAGAGACAAGAAGCGCTCTGACTTGGGGAGGACGGCAGCGCTTCCTGTGGAGGGAGGTGCTGGTCTGGACCTTGGAGGATGGGAATGACCCAGAGACTAAGGGAGCAGGTGGCAGGGTGCTGCAGATATCTGGGAAAGCCCGGGGTCCACCCCGGACAAGTGGGTCCCATCCCCCATTATGGGAGAGGCTTTTTAGCCTCAGAAGACTGATGCAAAGTACAGCTCTTGAATTAATGGCTTAACGAGAGGCAAGCTTCTAAAGGAACCCAGCCTGTGTACAATAACCCTTGGCTGTAATTCAGGTATGAGACACACCAGAGGGATGGGAGGGGTGGGGGGAGAGGAAGAGACAGAAGAGACTGCTCCGGGGGGCGCACATCACGGTCACTGGCTGGAGAGGTAAACGTAAAGCATTTCATTTTATTTTTTATTTTTTAAAAAACATTTTATTTACTTATTTGTCAGAGAGTGAGAGAACACCTGCACAGGGAGCGGCAGGGAGAGGGAGAAGCAGGCTCCTTACTCAGCAGGGAGCCGGACGCGGGGACTCGATCCCACGACCCCGGGATCATGACCTGAGCTGAAGGTAGACACTTCACCGACTGAGCCCCGCAAGCCTCCCAAACGTAAGGCATTTTGTTTTATTTATTTATTTTTAAAGATTTTATTTATTTGACAGAGAGAAACACAGCTAGAGAGGGAACACAAGCAGGGGGAGTGAGAGAGGGAGAAGCAGGCTTCCCGCCGAGCAGGGAGTCTGATGCGGGGCTCGATCCTGGGACTCCAGGATCATGAGCCAAAGGTAGATGCTTGATGACTGAACCACCCAGGTGCCCCCCAAACATAAGGCATCTTAGTTCAAAAATATTGTTTGCTACTCACGGTGTGTAAAATACTGTCTTCATCATGTTGAGCTATGAAAAAACAAGGAAACTTGGCCTCACCTATCTTTGCAGTCATAGTTGGGGTCAGAGAATACACCATAAGAATATGTTTTTGAAACTCAGTGAGTAACGGGAGGGTGGCCTGGGTTCGGCGGGGGGATGACGTGCAGATCTTTCCAGGCCAGGGTTGGGAACATCCGCGGAGCTGGGCTCGGGGTTAGAGGCCCAGAGACAGACCAATGGCCAGAGGTGTCTCAGGGATGGCAGTGGCCGTTAACGCTCTAATGGCCAGAGGAAGCATGCCGGGGAGAGGCTTAGAGCTGTTGTCAGGCAGGAGATCAGTCACGATAGCTTGCCGGAGATTTGGGATGGCGCAGATGACAGAATGTGCATTTGCTCAACAACCGGTTATCGAGCGCAAACCTGGGGTCAAAGTGTAGCAGCCGCTCCGTTTGGGAAAGCCAAGAGATGCTGCCCCAAACCACGACCATGCGGAGGGGATTGATGGGAACAGGCAGTGGGGAGTGGAGCTCGGGAGAGGGAAGCATTGCTTCCAGTGGGGGAAGGCTGGAGAGTCGAGGTGGGAAGGAGGGTGAACAGAATCAGAAGGGACCGTGCAAAAGGAAGAAGGAGCTGAGTCTCCACGCGTTGTGTTGATGGCAAGTGTATGTTTATTTGAATAAGAAATTGCCGCACTTTCTCCAGTCTCTACACCCAGTACTGATGTACATGTGTCATTTCATCAGGTTACATAAAGGCTTATAAATTTTACTAATTTTGTCAAAGAACTATTTTTTGTTTTCACTGATCTGTATCTGTTGCTTCATTATTTCCCATTGAAATTTTATGTCACCGATTATAGACTTCCTTCTCTCCTAGGAGAGTTTCTGGTGATGAATTTCCCTCTGAGCGCTGCTTTACCTGCACCTCACAGATTCTGACATGTGGTGTTTCCATTTTCATTCTCTTCATGCTATGTTTTTGTTATGATTTCTCCTCTGAACTATTGGTCATTTATAAGTGTGTAGTATACTTTCCATGTATTTTGGGATTTACCAGAATATTTTTTCTGTTAGTAATTTAAAGTCTAATTCTACTGTGGTCAGAGACCATACTCCTTATGATTTTCTAAATTATGTTCAGTTAGACACTGTATAGTACGCATTAGTTTCAGATGTAGTGTTCAGTGATTCATTAGTTAGGGGTAACACCCAGTGCTCATCACAACACATGCCTTCCTTAATACTCATCACCCCATTATCCCCTCCTCCACTCCCCTCCCTTCTGGACCCTCAGTTCATTTCCTAGGGTCTACAGTCTTTCATGGTTCATCTCCCTCTCTGATTTCTCCCCCTTTGGATTTCCCTCCTTTCCCCTATAGTCCTCCGTGCCATTGCTTGTGTTCCATATATGAATGAAACCATATGATAATTGACTTTGTCTGACTTATTTCACTCAGCATAATCCCTTCCAGTTCCATTCATGTTGGTGTAAATGGTGGGTATTCATCCTTTCTGATGGCTGAGTAATGTTCCATTGCATATATGGATGATGTCTTCTTTCTCCATTTGTCTGTTGAAGGGCATCTTGGCTTCGTCCACAGTTTGGCTGTTGTGGGCATTGCTGCTATGAACATTGGGATGCATGTACCCCTTCTTTACATCTGCATCTTTGGGGTAAATACCCAGTAGTGCAAGTGCTGGGTCGTAAGGTGGTTCTATTTTTAACATCTTGAGGAACCTCCATACTGTTTTCCAAAGTGGCTGCACCAACTTGCATTTCCACCAACATTGTAAGATGGTTCCCTTTTCTCTGCATCCTCTCCAACATTTGTCTTTTCCTGTGCAGTTAGTTACTGCCATTCTGACTGGTGTAAGGTAGTATCTTAATGTGGTTTTGATTTGTATTTCCCTGATGGCTGATGATGATGAACATTTTTTCATGTGTCTGTTAGCCATTTGTTTGTCCTTTTGGAGAAGTGTCTGTTCATGTTTTCTTCCCATTTTTTATTTTTTGACTTGACTGTTTTTTGAGTGTCGAGTTTGAGACATTCTTTATAGATCTTGGATATCAGCCCTTTATCTCTAATATCATTTGCAAATATCGTCTCCCATTCTGTGGGTTGCCTCTTCATTTTGTTGACTGTTAACTTTTCTGTGCAGAAGCTTTTTATCTTGATGAAGTCCCAGAAGTTCATTCTTTCTTTTGTTTGCCTTGCCTTTGGAGACGTGTTTTAAAAGAAGTTCCTGTGGCTGACGTTGAAGGAATTACTAACAGCGTAACCATAGAAAGAGAAATTAAGGAATCAATTCCATTCACAATAACAACAAAAACATAAGATACCTAGGAATAAATGTAACCAAAGATGCATACTCTAGAAACTACAGAACACTTATGAAGGAAATTGAAGAAGACACAAAAAGATGAAAAAACATTCCATGCTCATAGATTAGAAGAATAAACATTGTTAAAATGTCTATGCTGCCCAGAGCAATTTATACTATCAATGCTCCTTACAATTTTTAAACTTATTGAGACCTGCTTTGTGGTCAGTCCTGGTAAATGTTCCATGTGTGTTTGAAAAGAATGTGTATCTCGCTACTGTTGGGAGAAGAGTTTTATGGATACCAGTTGTTTGGCTGTGTGGTTTTAGGCTTCTGTCCCTACTAGTTTTCTGTCTGCTGGATCTGAAATGTTAGGGAGAAGACTGGTGAGCCCTCCAGCTATAATCTGTCTCTTCTTTCAATTCTGTCAGGTTTTGCCTCCTGTCTTTTGGAGTTCTGTTGTTAGGGGCCTAGATGCCTAAATTATTATACTTTTTTGGTATACCGAGCATTTGATCGTTATGAAACAAAGCTCTTTGTCTTGAGTAATATTACTTAGATTAAAAACTATTTGTTGGGTATTCATGCAGCCCCTCCGGCTATCTCATGTGTAAATTTTGCATATTTTTTCACTTCTACTGTCTTTGTAGTCTCAGATTGCCAGTGTGCCTCAGGTGGACAGCATATAGTTAGATCTTGCTTTTACATACGGTCTGGCAATGCTGCCTTTTTTTTGGAGTGATTAGTAAATTTATATTTAATGTAAATACTGATATGGTTGGATTCATGCTAGCCGTTTGGCTCTCTTGTTCTTCTTTCTTTTGCATTCAGTATTTACGTAGAGCACTTCACTATCTCCATTGATTTCTAACCTAGAGTTCTTTTTCTGATTTTCTTTTAAAATTATTTTGATTATCCAGAGCTTATGTAGGCATTATAAACTCATCACAGTCTGTTTCCCAGTAATGATGACTTTCTTCTGGTAGATAGAGGTCATCTGCTGTGGCGTACCGAGTAGAATTATCTACACATGCACACGCATTCACAAACATGGACCCCCGTGCACACACGTATTCTGTATGTTAGAACCCCCTTAAAGAAGGTAATAGTCACAACAGAAAAGCATGTATTCAGGCCTGTATTTGCCATTTCTAGGGTGCCCCGTCCTCTCCTTTGGGTCTGAGTTACTCTCTGGTGTGGGTTTCTTTCATCTGACTTCATCCCACTTCCTTGATCAGCATTTATGGTGCGGTTTCCGTAACAGTATGTTCTATCACATTTTTGTGCATCTAGAAATATCTGGACTTCACTACCAGTTTTGAAAGATCCTTTCCCTGGATCTAGAAGTATTGGTTGAGAGTTTTTTCTGTTTTCACATTGATCATGTCATTGCAGCATCTTCTGGCCTCCATTGTTTGTGGTGAGAAATCAGCTTTTAGTTGTATCTTTGCTCCTCTCTATGTGATGGGTCCTTTTCCTCTGGTTACTTCCAGAAGTTTCTTTATCTTTGGCTTTCGGTGGTCTGGCTCTGCTGTCATTGGAGTGTGGTTTCCTTACTGTTTATCCCACCTGCATTTGGTGACCTCCTTGGATCTCTATTGTACTTTTTTTTTTATACCAAATTTGGGATATTTTGTACAATATTTCAGATACCTGTTCTTCCCTGGCATGTGTCCTTCTGGGACGCCTGTTGCACGTATGTAGGGACACACAGTGTCTCTCCTCGCGCTCTGAGGCTTTGCTCGTTATTCGTCAGTCCTTCCTTCTGTTCTTTGGACTGAAGGATCTCCGCTGTCTTTGCCCCGCCTCACAGCACTCACGGAGGACTTTCCCCTCCAGCCCCCCTGTGGTTGAGGCCATCAGGTGACATTTCCATCTCCATGTTTGTACTCTCCAGTCCTCAGTCTGGTCTCCATTTGCGATTTCCATGTTTTTCCTGTTCCTTCTCTGCTCACTCATGCCTAACACATTTCCCTTCAGTTCTTTGAAACTATTTTCCTTTGAAGCTTTGAACATATTTACAAAAGCTAACTTAAAAAAAAATGTTGCTAAATTCGACTTTCGGTCCACTTGGAGTCACTTTCTGTTGATTGCACCCCATTCCCCAGGATGGCTCGTACTTTTCTGTTTGTTTGTGTATCTGGTAACTTGCATGTGGAAACTGGCCATACGCGGTCACCCTTGCGGGCCTGTGACTTTGGCCTGTGCCTCTCGGGGTGTCAGCAGGCAGCCCTGTTGGGCTCAGACCTTAGTGTCCCCCCCTTGCAGTACACAGCGAGCACCTCTCTGTCCAGCTGTCGCCAGCCTGCTCCCCAGAGGCCTCCTGCTGTCTGGGTGGTTTGACTGGAGGTTATACTCTGACTTCCAGCACCGGAGGGACTCCACCCCTGCCCCTGGGCCCCGTGTGGCTTGGGTTGGCGTGCGAGCAGACAGTGGCCTCATGGGCGTGTCGTGCCTGTGTGTTTGCAGCCTGTCCGGGGCTCCCACCTGCAGACTCCACGTCGTGTCTGCCGGTGACTTGCGAGCGTGTCTGGGTTGCCCACTGGCTCTTTATTCCCACAGTATGCCCTTGCTTCTCCAGCTGCTTTGTCCCCAACCCTGAACCAAGACCACCACCTCCAGCCCCGAGCTGCAGCCCCTGCCCACCTGTCTGGGGAGGAGGGCTGGGAAGGCCCCAGCAGGAAGGTCACAGACTCGGCATTCTTGCCTGCTGCACGTGGTTTTCCTCTGAGCCACCAGCCCTCAGGCTGTGGCCCGTGCCCAGTTGTTTTCCAGTAGGCCAGGGCTGGAGACTGGGAGTGGGGGCTGGTGGGGAGACAGAGCAGGGGAGGGCCGGGAGGGCGGGGGAGGGCAGGGGAGAGCAGGGGAGGGGGGCGCCCGTGCTCTAGTGTACAAGACAGTCGGAACTCACCAAACTCCAGATCAAGTTGTTAGTGTGAGCACAAGAGAGTAACTATCCTGTGAAGGGAGACGGGCCAGCGTGGCTGGCGGAGAGGACAGCCCAGGGAGGAGTTTAAAGGCAGAGGACAAGGGACAGCTGCGTGTGGAAACGCGGAGGGGAAGGCCTGCTCTCCTCTGGAAGTGAGAGCTGAGACGCAGCCCGTTGAGACCGTGACCCGGAGCCTCACCTTGCTTCTTCGGCTCCGGGCACAGGCGTGTGGCCGTCTGCGCAGACGCCCCCTCTTCCCGTGAAAGCTCGCTTCTCTTCTCTGAGGGGGAGGAAGGGAGAGCATGTATTTATTTTTCTTAACCCGTGGCTGTCGCTGTGTAGGAAAGCTGTGCTGTCCCCGCACCGGTGAGCAGTAAGTCCCCCCACAGACATAGGGGCGCGAACACGGGGCTGACGCTGCGGAGGACACAGGCCTGGAGCCGAGTGGGGCTGCCGGGCGGCGCGGGAGCGGAGACCTGGGTTTCTGTCGCCAGCTGTGCGAGCAGGGCTGAGTCACCTCTCAGCTCGGTCCCTTCGTCTCTTCTCTGGCCCCAGGGGACTGGATTTGCAGGCATCTGAAGACCTGGCTTCATCCTTCTTAATGATTCTACTGGTCCGCTTGGGGAGGATTTATCTTAACACATTTCTAGATTCTTGTATCAGTAGTTCCTTTGATATACAAACAAAGGAAATATTGCCTTATAATAAATTGGCAAGATCGTTTGATAATGAGATATTTTTGTTACATTTCTGATCAAAGCTTGAGATTTAGTTAAACCCTTTTGGCGATGCTCACGATGCCTTCTTTTCCTGCTAGCTTCCTGCGTGCCGAGGGGGCATCGCATAACATTGCGGCGCGGTCCCTGCCGGGCTTACCTGTGCGTACTCACAGAGCCACCCACCGGGGGCCTGCACTGACCTCGCGTGGACATCTCATCTGCTCAGAACCATCTTCCAGGCCCAGGTGCTCAGGTGCCTGGCGTTCTGCCTGTCGGAGCTGCTTCCATAGCGGTAAGGAGCCGTTGTTAGAAATTCTAGTTCTTCTGGAGAGGATGGGGACCGACACCACTCGCTGTGGGATGGACACGAGCTCATTTCAGACCACGGGCCAGCACTGCGTCGGAAGCACAGAAGGATCTCGAAAGGTCTTACGGCTGGTCTGCCTGTGTCCTGGGTCCCTCTCCGCTCTCCTCCCCCGAGTACACTCGCCAACTGAACCTCCTTGTCACCGTCAGAGTTCAAGTTCGTGTAGTTGAAAGTGGGCCAGGGCGTTCATTTGAACACACTGGGGAAGTCAAAGACAGGAAAGGAGCACTCGGGTCTCACGGAAGCTGGAGTGGGGGTCTCAGAGCGGGGATTGAAACAGCAGTTGGTTGCGTTGTTCCCATTGGTAGAGAGCCTTCCTCGGCTCCAACGTGGGCCTCCAGCGGCCAACGCTGCTCAGACGTGAAGCCCTCCCAGCTCCAGCCCCCATCACTCGCCGCCTGATCCCTCCTGGATCTCTTGACTCAAATTTCCAGGAGGAAGACTGACTGACTAGGCTGCACTTTGCAGGAGCTTTGCCACCGCAGGGAGGGGGTCCCAGGGCCTGCTGCTCTCACACCCCGCCCCCAGGGGCGAGGGGTTGCTGCAGTCTGCGAGCACACTGAGAACTGTGCTGATTGGGCCATTCACTTGCACCAAAAATGTCAAAAAAAATCCTTGTTTCTTACAAGACTGCCTGCATTCTGGCTGCTCTGTCTGTCCAGCCTCATTTAGTCCTGCTCTCCTGGGCACCGTGTCCAGTCACCCCGGCCTCCGTGCTGTTCCCGATATGTCCAGCTCATTCCTGCCTCAGGACATTTGCACCTGCTGTTTCCCAGGCCTTACCTGCACGTCACTCTCCCTTATCTCCTTAGGTCTTTGCTCAAAGTCTGTCTTCTCATCTTAGCAAGGCTCCTCCTCAGCATCCTGGCCCCTGATACGATAGGGTGGGAAGGGCACGGCGCCTCTGGGGCAGAACCCCAGGTTGGGAATGACATCAGACAACTCCCACTGAAGGTCATCTGGTGCTTCTGAAACCCGTCGAGGTCATGAAAACCCAGGAGGGCTGGGGAACCGAGGCGGCCCAGGGAGGCTAAGCGGACACGACGGCGCCGGCAGTGGATGTGCTGGCTGGGTCCTGGAGCCGAGGAAGGGCGTCAGCGGAATAGCCAGTGAGGTCCGGGCAAGTCCGGGGTTTTGCTAGGACTACAGCTGCTGTGGCTTCTTTGTGGTGGCAGATGCACCAGAGGGGAAACTGAGGCGGGCTCTGTGCACGATCTCCACATCATGTCTAGAAATCTAAAACTATGCTGAAGTAAACATTTCCATTACCTGGATGTTCTTTTTCCCTCCTCCCTCCTTAATTTTCTCTGGAGCATTTATCACTCTGCGTCTGGCACGTTTTGCTGATTTCGTCACTGTCACCAGCCCCGTTAGAATGTGAGTTCCAGCTCCGGGATGGGCGCTTGTCAGCGCTGGGTTCCCAGGAGGTGTGCTTGGTGCTCAGGAGGTAGGAGTTGAGGGAAGCCTACATTTCTCCGCCTGCCGTGGGGCTCGGGGCCCTCTCACCAGCCGTTCCCGCACACTCGTAATGGCAGCCCGACAGCCTGTGGTGTCTGTGCCGCCCGCCGGTCTGGGCAGGCTGCTCCTCCTGCGCGCGGCGTCCGCCCTCTGCTCGTCCTCCCTCCTCCTGCGCCGGCGTCCTCCCTCTGCTCGTCCTCCCTCCTCCTGCGCGCGGCGTCCTCCCTCTGCTCGTCCTCCCTCCTCCTGCGCGCGGCGTCCTCCCTCTGCTCG
>PITA01028101.1:6109-19988 GCA_004023965.1 Spilogale gracilis
GGCCATATGTACCCCAATGTTCATCGCAGCAATGGCCACAATCGCCAAACTGTGGAAAGAGCCAAGGTGCCCATCAACAGATGAATGGATAAAGAAGATGTGGTACATATATACAATGGAATACTATGCCTCCGTCAGAAAGGATGAATACCCAACTTTTGTAGCAACATGGACTGGACTGGAAGAGATTATGCTGAGTCAAACTGCTTATTTTTAAGCCAGGATTAGGAGAACCCTCTGACCATCTTCCTCCCATCAGAAGATTCCTTCAACATCTGGTCTTAGAGATTTGCTAGCCTTCTATCCAGTCTTAGAACTTCAAGGAATCATATAAAAATATTTACTGAACTCCTGGAGGTGATCTTTTAAGAGTCAGGCACAAATTGGACTGAGCCCTTTTGTTCCTAAACTTACATTTTATACATCTTTGACCAAAAAGGTCTTCAAACAGATTCAAAACATGGTGTCCCCACATTAATCAATAAAAACTTAGGATAAAACAGAATTCTTGTTAGTTTGAAGAAAAAAAGACCCACAAAAGAATCCAGGATGAGATGCAACCATAGGCTTACTGCTCATTATCCCCTGGGTTTCATTTTTATTTTTCTATTAAAGGACTTAAGACACAACTCAATATTTAGGGATATATTACTCAATTTACTAGAAATTCTTGAATGTTCCTTAATTAGAAGCCAGCAGGACATGATAAAGGACACAATGACTTCTATATGAAAAAGAAAAATTCTACTCTCATTATTTCCTGGGAAAGGAAAGGTTGGCCCTGGAAACGGAGGCAAACAACACTAACTGTATCAGAGGCTTCCTTTCATGGGTAATAAATATAACAACAGCTTTCTTTTCTCTTTCCCTCTGTTGAATATAAATGCAGGTTAATAAGGAGAGGGAGAGTCTACTCTATGAAAGGCCATGGAAATTCAAAAATGAGAAAGTCACGTTTTCAGGTTTCCAGGGGCTTCTGATTCAGGGTAAGAGATGCAATAAAAGGGATCAGTTAAGAGATGATGAAAGAGTTCTGGAGATGGGTAGTGGGTGCTGCACATGAGTATAAATATACTTAACACCACTGAACCATGCACTTAAAAAGAGCTAACATGGCTAATTTTATGTGATGTATATTTTAACACACACACACACACACACATACACATAAAAGAGAAGGAATAGAGACACTCTCCTCCCCTTCTTCTGTCAGAGGTAGAATGAATCAAAATAAACCAACTGGCACCAAGCACTGATCCTTGAACAAGGGAGAAGCATGAAAAACCAGTGTGTGGGTTTCTCCCTTTGTCCAGGCAGGCGGTAAAGATTCACATCTTGGTGGGACTCCTCGTGAGTCATGTCTCATTCCTAGAGGGCAAAGTCAGAGAGTTATGCCTGCAGGGAGATGTTCTTTTCTGGAGATGTCCATGACTACATGATGATTACTGACAAAAATAAATTAATGTCTATGAAAACTGGTCCCTTTAGGGATGACCCAGTAAAGGAATAACTAGGCTCTTGCTCCCACAGAGGGGCAGGGCTCAGTGACACAGACACCCCGTGCTCAGAAGGGTTCCTGTTTTGGGTTTAGCACATGTTGAAATTCTTGATAATTTTTTCCACAAGCGCTCCCACATCATCACCTTATACTAGGCTCAGCAAATGAGGTAGGTCACTAATCCTACAAAGAAGGACACAGCCTTTTTCCCTCTAAAGCCTATGTGAAGGGCAGAGAATAAGGGTAATGCTCAAAAGGACATAGTCTAAGGCATTTCTCAAATTGAAAGAAGGCAAAAGGAATTCAAAGAAAGACACCCCCATGGAAAGAGGTTGTCTGTTCAGATCAAGATACACAAAGAAAGGGTTGCATGATGGAGTGTGTGCATGTGTACATGGTGTGAAATGAAACAAGTCAGGGGTGGAGGCAGGACACGTAGGTCCTAATTGAAATGCCTTCCTTTATGGAATACAAGATAATGTTTAAGTTAACTAGAACTTTGACCTTTCTAGCCTTTCTTAGAATACTCAACCCTTCAAGGAAAAAAAAAAGTATTAATGTTAGAATGAGTCACATGAGTCTGATAGAGATTGCAGGACAAGGGCTAGAATAGGCATGTTGGCTTTGTTGCTCCCTCTCTGAGCTCCAGGGGAGAAAGTCACCAGTGCTGACTTTATTACCTCACACCCCAGACGTGCAGGAGGCTTTCTAAAGTAACAAAGTCTCCCACAATGCAGGAGCCCTCCAAATTTTATGACTCACCCATCCACAGTGAAGATGGGCTCATGGGAAGAATGAAGGACCTAAAGGACTGCCCGCCCCCATGTTGTGGTGAAAACTAGATTATGACATTATTACATAATTCTTATCTCTTTCTATACTGTTTGAAATTTTGATCATATATATATGACCAAAATTTCAATGTGTCATATATATCTTACTGGAGAATGTCAATTCATTAGGATATAAACTTGAATTTTTTGCCAGTAACTATCCCTACATGTCTTATATAAGTAATGCCTTTCTTTTTATTATCTTGACCTAAATCCATAAGTTTTCAGACATTCTTACTTAAACAGTATCCTTTCAGCCTGTAAGACTCAGCTCTATTTATTCTAAAATTTCAATACTGCATTTGATTCAAATCTCTGCTATCCATCCCACCTCCATGTCAACAACAAGACACAGTTTTGGCTTGATTGACCTGAATAAAGGGATGGGTTACAAGGTCTTTCATATCTCCTCTTTCCCCTTCCTCTACCCAGCTGCTTTCTTTTCCATCAAGGGAGGGCTTAGGTAGCAGGGAAAGAACAAAAAATACCATTCTAACTGGGCCAGGTCACACTCCTGCCTGAAGTTGGTGGTAATTCTGTTCTCATTCATCGTATATGCACTCCTGATGGCTGGTATGGACAGATGGTAGCTCCAACATGGTCTACTGGTAAAACGCTCACTTGTCCCATCTGATTGTCCCCAATTTTCTGGAAAAGAAGACATCCATAAAGGGAATAAAACTGACAGTCATCCTTTCCATATTCCCCTTCTTTAAACAAGAATTCTTGTGGAACTTGTACTTAGCCTTGAGAAAAGAAAGCATCTCCTTCACAGAAATGTGAGGAGAGGGACAACCTCTTCCTTGGTTGAGAGCTGGTTTCTGAATGTGTTTCTATCTCAGACCTGAGGGGAGGTTGCTGAACCACTGTTGACTTTGCTCTGAACCAAGAATGTGAGATGCAGCTGTCATAGGACAAGTGGAAGCCTGCTTGTTGTATCTGTAATACCTTTATTAAAATTAGATAAAATAGTGATAATGTGTGACTTGGACAGTGAAGGTAGAGGTAGACATAGAGAGCATTTTCATAATACAGTGAAGGGACATTCCCCGAGCCTAAGAGAGGAAGAATGAGGACGATCTGTTACAGGAGAGAATGTCCTCCCTACATCCTAGTTGGAAAGCAGAAATCATCCTGCTGGAAATTTACAAGTAGAGCAAAGTTTCTCAGCCTTGGCACTACTGACATTTAGGCAAGATAATTCTTTGTTGTAAGAAACTCTTCATGCATCCCCATCCTCTACCCACTCTATGACAGCAGCAGCCTTCGTCAAGATACCAACACCTACGAATGTCTCCAAACATTGCCAACTATCTCCCAGGAAGGCAAAATCACCTCTGGTTGAAAACCACTGCTGCTCTTACAGGCAGAGGGGAATCATGATCAAATGTTCAAGGTGAGAAAAAGTGAACATTATGAAAACAGCACATAGTTCCATATTAGTGGAGTGTGAGGTACAGGTGCAGTTAGTGGTGGGAGATGGGAACAGAGAAGCATGGGAAGTTGATAATGGACGGTCTGGTAGAACATACACAGGTGAAGGAACGTCATCTGCTTGGTGATGACAAGTCTCAGAAAGAGAATGACATATGGGGTTTGAGTTCCAGACAGATGGTAAGAGACCAGGGCAAGAGTAAGAGTTCTGGTAGCTGGATCACTCAAGAGCTATGTCGGAAGTCAAGGCACAAGTTGACAAAAAGCACCTGAACTGAGGGAGTGGCAGAAGGGACAGGAACAGGATGACATGTGCATAGGAGTCTTGGGGGTGGGGGGAACCAACTCTGCAACTGACAGCGAGAAGGATCACCATCAGAGAATGAGCCATCATGCTCCATGGCTAGGAAAGAGAAGAAACTGGCCATGTCAAATTGTTGAAGGCTTCTTTCTCCCCTTGGTTGATGTAAGATCTTAGCCTATAGAAATCTGTTTCATCTGGGCAGTCTTCTGGATTTCCCAAGGATGAAATGCCCTGAAATTTTAAGCAACAAATGTGCTTCTATTTCAATCCTCATCACCTTACATAACTTGTTCAACACAGGAATCATCAGAACCAACAGAGTAGGGCTTTGTCAGTAGTCTAGAATCTCTCTTTTCAAATACCATTGTGAAAATTACCCCTACAGTGGCCAAAGTACCAGCAAGGAGGTGTCACGGTTTTTATATTATCTCTGGCAAACCATTAAAAAGAAAACATGAGAGAGGCCAAGGTACTGTAAAAAGAAGAAAGGGCTCCTAATTTGATAAAAATGACTTTGCCGTAGGTTGGTACTTTATCTCAGAAGAAAAGGTGGCTACAATTTTGACTCCATGCTTTATGAATTAATTCCACTGGAAGGCTTTCTGAAAAGGAAAGCTTTGTAGCAATAGTATAGATACAAAAGCAAAGGGATGTTGGTTGTAGAGTTGAGCAAACATCAACAGCATTTTTACTATACTACATGGAGGGAATCTTTTAAAAAAGAGATTTGGCTCCTGAATAAACTTTTCATGATAAACAACCGGGGAAGTTAAGCTCCCCTTATTAGCCTTTTTCTGTTCTTCTCAGTGGCCCATATAGTTTAAACTAATAAGCGGCAGCAGTTGAACTATACAAAAAACTCCTGATAAACAACAGCTAAGGGAGGGCAGAAAATGGGCAAGATGCAGCTCTAGTAACATAAATCTCAATGCAAATGCAAAGCCTGGCATTCGTGGCTTCAGAAGAGCCCCCAAATGACACAGAAAGGCATTGGCTAGATCTCTTAAGTATATCTTTTGCATGTTAATGTTATAAGAATGTAAAAAGGATTCCATTTCTTACTTGATATATTCTCTCCCAATGTCTTCCAGGTCCAAAGATTTGGAGACACTCCAAACAACACATAATAATATAAGAGGAGGAAGGAAGTGAAGGACATGGGAGTCATGAGGGTGGGAGGGGAAGTTAAGAGCAATTTCCACACTTGTTTAACAGGCTATAATCAATATCACCACTGATGTGGTTTCAGCTAAGTCCCAAGCATGCCTAGTGTCAGCACTAGGAAAGCTGATTTCCGGGTTACAATATTGTGTATGGGGTAGGAAGAGGGTGTCTCCATAACCACCCCTTGGTTAATGGCATCTACATTCAGTTCTTCGTTGCCCAACGCAAACTGCCCTACTCTCTATGAAACATAGATCTGGTCAGTCAAGTGGGACCCAAACCCAGCACCGCTGACCCTTTAGACATAACTCCAAAACAGCACCACTCAAAGTAGTCATGGAGCAGTACCATACACGTCATCCCCCACCCCCAGGTTGACCAAATTAATCACTGACTTTGATGCACTTTGAGAAATACCGCATGAGCAATAGACCCATGTCCTTTGAAAAGAAAGGACTAATGTGGAGTTTCAGCACTTGTGGACTTGCATGAGGCACAACCTGTTACTAGTCAATGACAGGGGAACCCCACATCATCATGTCGGATTTTTCAAAAGTCCTTCATCGCGGGGTCTGAAAAGTATAACTCCAAAAGACCAGCCAACTTTCTTTTTCTCTAAAAAACCCCAGACTGTAAAGCTTAATGTCTTAAGCTCTGTAGGTCATAAAGTCTCATTTACCTGTTATTATAAAGCAAGAACAGTAAGAACGTGTAAGCGAAAGAGCCTGGCTCTGTTCCAATAAAACTATGTCTACCAGAACAAGTGGAGGGCCAGATTTGGTCCACAGGCTGTTCTGTGCCCACTCCTGCTTAAAGGATGACTGCTGGCCAAATATGACACCATCAGATTATGCTAAATCCACTTGACTCAATATAACCCTTGTGAGAACTGAAGAGATGAAACAAATCACCACAATCCCCTAATTTTGTGAGTGATTCTCCCTACTTACAGAGGCCATAGATATTGTTCCTCTCCCTTTGTTCCTATCGTAATGGGAAATCTATGAGGATAAAGCCAAACACATCTAGACAAACTTCAACTACCACCCTAGCAAAAGTAAGAGAATCAAAAAAGAAATGTCCACATCAGAGAAAGAAAAATTAAGTCTCTCTTCCTCTAGTTCAGGGTTCTACAAACTATGGTCCGTCGGTGAACGGCATCTGCCAAATCCAGCCTGTCACTTGTTTCTATAAAGTTTTATTGGATCAAAGCCATGCCCGCACAATTACACATTGTCTATGGCTGCTTCTGAGGTACGGCGGTGGAAGGGAACAGCAAACTTACATCCCACAAAGCTTAAAATATTTACTATTTGGATCTTTACTGGAAAAAAAAAAAAGTAGCCTCTGCTATAGTTCCTCCCATGACTGGCAATCCCTTACTCCAGTCCAAAAAGCACCAAGCCAGCAGATAAGAGGACAGGTTTCTATGTTGCCATTAATCAGACTCCTGCCAACAACTTTCTCTGGAAAAATCTTCCTTTGCTAGACAAAGTGGCACAATCAAAGAGCTTTCTTGCTGAGTTTCTCCCAAGTTTCTTTTAAGTAAGTTATTTTACTATATATAGGCAGAGTTACTAATTCACGAAGCAGTCTTTAGTCATGTAAAGGCAGCATTAACTTGGTGCCTTTTTACACTAAACTCATTCAAAGAATATCGAAAGCCTTGACAAGCAGGAAAAAAGAAAAAAAAAAACAAAAACTTAAGATAGGCAGTAACATCCCTGCATCTAGATCTCTGGAACATTCCCAGAGTGAGTGAACAGTTGCTACACAAATGGGTTCCCTTATTTCCCAGAGAATTGGGGGCTGTTTTTGTCCAAGCTTCAAAGAAGAGAAAACATCATAAATACATGATGCAAACTTCAACAAACAAAACCTTCCAGCCTTTCAGTGCATTGTAAGTAACACTCACAACATGAAGGAAAGTGGGCTGCACTAGTTTGGGTAAAAGCAGAAATTCACACAAAAAGCTCCGTGTAACATGGTGCTTTACAAAACACAGTTGTTTCACTGGTAGCCAGTTGGAAGGAAGCCAGGGCTGGGGCACCTTATAAATACTACGAGTGCCACCTTCTGGTCTTCTGATTCTATTGCATGCCCCTACTCCCATCTTGGCCTCTTTTCTCCCAAGCCAGTGAATTGTGTGTGTCCTAGAATCATGGATTCCTCAAAAAAAAAGATCTGCAGAGATCTCCACAGTTCTTTACAGATTATGGAGACCCTACACCACGCTGACTTGGGCTGTCTTTAATACTGACTTTTGAGATCCCCAGTGTAGATAGTGAGAAGACCAGAATCACTTCTAACTCTACTTTTTGGCTCCAAAATCTTGAGAATTCTGTGGGCAAGAGAGCAACTGAGCTTCCGCCACTTGCAGCTCTCACCATGCTCCCCAAGACAGCCAGGCAAAGAAAGGGTAGTCATTGAAGAAGCTAAAGAAGACAAGAGATACTTTACCATTCCCTGATAATGATGAAAGGGACTCTCAGGTTTGGGACCAGGTTTCTTTAGGCAGGCTGTCATGCTCCTCAGGAGAGTATTTTAGGCATCAAAGATGGGTAGAAGTAGTTGCCCTTCTGTTTGCTAACTCGCTGCAGAGATGAGATTAAGTACATAAACAGAGGAAGTACCCAGAACCTGCTGGGAGAAGCCCACTTACACAACCCCAAGAATAGAACCAGCCTTGCTCTTCAAAGACAGGAGCTCTCTGCTTTGCCTGCCTTCACCCCCAGTCACACTCTGGATACAGAACAGAGCAAGACCTGCCCACAACGTTTCGAGGGAGATCAGGAAGGGAAGGCTTACCATGTGACAGGGAGGTAAGGCCCAGTGGGAAATACCCAGGGTCTGGGGGGAAAGTGAAAGTTGTGTAGCCCCTTCCTTGACAGAGATGAGGGTCTGGCCTGTCTGTGCTAAATCCTTTTACTTCTGATTTGAAAAACATTTGGCTTCCTGAAAAGCAAAACTACTAGGGGCCTTTTCTTAATCTATCTTGCACGTCCTTGAAATTGACATCAACAAGTCACAAAGGGAGTTTCTACCAGTCAACCCTGGGTGGAGCGATGATGGCAATGATACAGGGCCCCCAAGGGGAGGGACAGGAAGGATGTTCACAGGGATCCTCTGGGCTCTGTCAGGAAGAGGGAGAAGCACATCCCTCTAAGGAAAAAAAAGGCATTTATCTCAAAGAAAAATGGTTGTATTGGAGGGGAAATGTCATACTTAATGAAGTCAAACAATGGTAAAGGAAACAAGCTGCCATCTCTTTGGAATGTTAGAAAAGTAATGTTTATGTTCAGAAGATGCTGTTATGATTTACAAATATAGCTGCCACTTATTGATGGACACTGTTTTCCTTTCATCAGACAGGCATCTGTTATCCCTGTTTTACAGATGATCAAACTGAGGTTCATCAAAGTGCAGTAACTTTCCCAAGATCGACAGGGAGTAGAAGAGGTGAACCTAGTTCTGTCTCCAAGTATCTGCTCAGTCCACTCTACCCCCACCTTCCATGATTAGAGCCTTGATTTGTTCTCACAAAATAATGCCTGCACATGAACACTTGTATTGAGATCCTCACATTTCTGAAACTGAGAATTGGAAAGACAGATTTCCACATGGGAATCATAGATTGCACAACCAGCTCTACGGACAACTCCCTCCCGCCGCCCCCTAAAACTCCCTGAGGACCAGAGTAGCTGGGGCTGCCTCTAACAGCAGCTCCTTCTGGCACAGGTGCCATGGCAGCTGCCCTACCTTTGGCCAAGGCAGCAGCCTGAAATGCACTGCCCATTCTCAGCCCCACACAGTCACTATCTCACTGTCATCTTTTCTGTCTCCTGTACATTCAGTGTGGACCCTTCCAGGGTGAGAAAGGAGCTACAATTTATAACAAGATGTTTTATGACGAGCCTGATCAGTTTTACCTGCCAGAGCCTCCTCAAGCAGAAGCCAGCCAGCAGAATACGCAACGATCCAAAGAGATAAGGACCATCTCCACAATGACCAGAGAAGACACCCCAAACAGCAGAAAGACCCAGACAAAGACTAGCTACCCTATACCAATGTCTATGGTCCCCCTTGCTAATATGAACATGATTCCTTAAGGAGTGGAAAGGGGCAAATCTTTAAAAGAAGAGCAATCTCCCAAATTTGAATCCTGAATCAAATGTTTATCCCAAAGATACTGAGCTAACTTAAGAGACTATTTAAAAACAGAAGAGACAAAGTTACCAAGATACCAAGAACTCGTAAGTTCTAGATTTATTTTTCCTACTCCCAAATGGAATATAGGGTTGAGGAAAAGATGAGGTCACTTATGGAAAATGAAGAGTACTGTTAGGTTTGTTGTTGTTTTTTTTCCACGTTTAAGTTGTAATGTGTAAATGTTGTCCTGTGTGTGCTTGTGTTTTATGTCCAATAGCCTGATTTTCTTTTTGACATGCAAGGATTTCAGCAAGGCATTTTTATAGTCTCTCCTGATATCTTTGGGGACAAGCTGGAGAAATGTGGGCTGGATGATAAAAACACTTATGTGAACTCTCAAGCTGCCTATATTTTGTTCCTTTTGGACACTGAATTCTCAGGGAGACAGTGACAAAGTGGATTTTTCTGCAACAAAATGGCCAGAATGACAAAGAATCTGGTAATCCTATCCCAGGGGGATAGCATGTTTTATCCTACAAAAATGAAGGCTCTGGGTGCAAGAGGGAAAGAGGTATGCACCAGTGATAGAGTGGAATGAGTGCTCTCTTAGAGGCAACCAAGGTTCAAATCATGAATCTTCCTTACTACAAAATGCTTTGTGTCATACACATGCATTCACCATGCTCTGTATTGTAAACTCCACTTTTTTGCAACAATATCTATAGGGCAGGGTGAGCAATGCTGCCTACTGGGAGAGAGGGCCAGAACTAGAGACAACAGGGTAGCAAAGGAAGGAAATCTGTGAGAGGAACCAGCAGCCCCAGGGAGGTGTTGGTATTCACAAAATGAGTTCATATCCTAGACAGGGCATTTCTGGAGCAATTCTAGATAGAAGACAAGAGGATTCTATCACCAAGATGCAACGGGAATGTGCTTTTGACCCAATGGGCAAGTGAGGTGTAGATGGTCAGAAGACCAGCTGTGGAGGAGGGCTAGATCCAAGAGAGATTCTTCTAAGAGCTGATGGAGACGATTACAAATAGGGCTGAACCCTGGATATGGACCTGACAGGAACAGAGCTGGAAATCAGTCCTCTGCCATCTTGTCTCTCAGGCAGGATTTCTCAAAAACCTTACTGAAGGAGAGAGATGTGAAGGAAGCCCAGAAAGAAGAGGAGCTGTCTGCCCCCACAAGAAGTGTAGGAAGCTGGCAGCTGCACCCTTCTGGACCACGGACAACAGGACCTACTAGACCACAGACCTGCCTGGAATTCCACTTGAGTTGATCATTCCTTTAACTTAAATATAAATGGTCCTTAAGTGTTTCTTATCACATTGTCAGCATCCTTGGGAGAAATAATATATTAAGCATTACAGTGCATTAATACCTTAATGAGGCTTGGTTCCAGAAGTCACACTCATTTTCAGTAGTGATACCTAAGCAGGACCCAGATTGCAAGATCAGGAATTGACTTTGTTTAGTTCAGATGATTGTAAGAGAGAACAAAACATGGGTGTGATGCCCCTGGGAGGGAGGGGGCAGGCAGGAAACAGCCACAGGGCCTAGGATGGCAGCAGGGAGGAGCCCTGCATATCTAGAGGCAAGGACACACAGAGAATGAAAATGAGCTCAGGAAACAAGGGCAGGGAGAAGTCTGAGACATCCTGAAGCAAACCTCATCCACCTTGTAGTTCAGCTGAGGGCAAGACCCATCTATTCCTGCTTTATTTCACTTCTCTTTGCCACACCAAAATAAACATGCACTGACCCAGTGTGTTTCTTGATCATTGCAAACAATTATTCTGAACAGAATAGCTAAAAAAATGTCCATTCATGAAGCATGATGTCACTACGACTAATCTCTTTTATCTGAAGTCCTTTGAATTCAAAATCAGACATCTGTCCTTTGCAAAATGCTAAGAACCAACCTCTCCTCACCTTTTTTCATACCTAGAACCTGGGCAAATAACTTTAGAGGGATGGGGCTGGGAGGGGGGCACATAGGAAGCCCAAATCAATGCCCTGATGTCAGTGCATTTAACACAAGCATCTGAATTATGTGCCAACCTTTTCAGTCCTTCTCATGTTAGAAAGAGAAATGAAGAGGGAAACCCAATGTCTCCTACAAGCATGTACCCCTACAGTTCTAAGAAGTGACCATTATCAGAAATAGAGAAATACTATAAACCTAAGACAGCTTAACAACTTGGGGCTATATACACAGATGAAAAGGTATCTACTTGTCTCAAAATCCTTGAGGATGTACAATGGTCAAGGTCATGACTGAGGTGAAGTTACTGAGAAAAGACAAAATGGGATGAAAGTATTCTAGGAATACCTCTAGTCAAATCTCACAAACTTTATTATCTGTATTCTACACTGGGGTCCTTCTAGTAATTGAAAATATCTCATATCTTAGATGCATCCCTGGGCATGACAGAGTTAATGAAGATTAAACCACCAGTGAATTAATTACTGGATTCATCAGAGGCAAGTCATCACTGGTAAGGTGCTGTGCTAGGGGGAAAAATGTGCAAAGGACTAATATGTCACCTAAATGCATACATGAATGAGACTCAAACATCTCTCAACAAATACCAAGACAGAGAATATGCTAGAGAAATAACGTAGCATTGGGGGTGCCTGGGTGGCTCAGTTGTTTAAGCGGCTGACTCTAGATTTCAGCTCAGATCATGATCTCAAGGTCATGCAATCAATGGGATCACCTGACCACAGGTCAGGCTCCACACAGTGGGGAGTCTTCTTTAGGATTCTCTCTCTCCCTCTCCCTGTGTCCCTCCCCATGCTTTATCTCCCTCACTCTTTATAATAAATAAATAATCTTGAAAGAAAGAAAGAAAGAAAGAAAGAAAGAAAGAAAGAAAGAAAGAAAGAGGGAGGGAGAGGAGGAAGGAAGGAAGGAAGGAAGGAAGGAAGGAAGGAAGGAAGGAAGGAAAGAAGGAAAGAAGGAAGGAAGAAAGGAAGATTGATTCCAGAGAGAACAGATTTAGGTCACATGCCCTGCTCTGGACCTTGACTGGTATATAGGGAGCCCTATATTCCCTGGATGGCTTAGGCTAGGTCCTTGACTTCCCATGGGGACAATGGAACCCTGGAGAGTCCAGTGGATGGAAAGAAAACAAGGGAGACGTTCTCAGAGGAAATGAGCAGTGTGAGAAGGTGTGACAGAAGCTGGGAAGGCAATGATAACTGTCCACCCAAATTTATCATATTTAAAAACATGTCATTTTCTTCTCTGCCACGAGCCACCTGCATGGTCAATTAGGTGATTTCCCTCTGCAAGGCATAGAACACCAACCCTCTCACAAAGTATGAGGAGTTTGCATGGGACAGCAATTTTTCCACCTTGCTTGTGTGCTACTCTTTGTACTGAATGCTTGGCATTTAAAAACCATGTCTGGTATATAGCAAAATGCTTTTGTCTCTACTTACCATCATTAAAAATAGCTTAATCTTAGATATCCTGCAACTCTGTGGAGGAGATTGTCAAGGCTCTTAAATGGTTAAATAAAGGTCTTAATATAAGAAATAAAATTATACTAACAAGCCCATTGCCACACACAGAAAGGATCCATAAATGAAGAGTTCTGACCCAGTCATAGAAAAGAGGCTTAAGCGAGTGCTTTTACCTTTGCAAAATAAGTTGTCTTTCTCCTTGATGCCAGACAGACTAACTTCTGGTCACTGTATTAATAATGTAGCTAAAACTTTGTACATAACTCATCTAAGCCTTTCAATTGCCTTCTTGTTTGTAAGACCTGCTTTAAAAACACCATATCATTTATATGCAAGTCTATTCCTTTCTTTATTCTCACTTTTGCAATCTGCTTACGGCACTCTTTTAGCGCATAAAATCAATATAAAAATAATAATAACCTGCATAGTAACACTCTGATTTAGACTATATCAATACCAATATACTTAATAGTTTAAATGTAGTTACTTAAAGTTTCCATGACCACCTGTTCACAATTCACCTGCATGACCACTCTCTGCCTTGCTCGGCCAGGGGATAAAACACTCCATTGAGATAAGATCAGACAAAACCAACTGTTGCCTAAAGCTAGACTGATGTGACTGCCAGTGGACCAGGGTCTGTTTCTGCCTACAATTGTTTTTTCCATAGATTAGGGATGTTCTGCTCTAAGTTTGTGGCACCTGAACGGCACCAATGCCATGGAAAATTTACGATTGGAAACTTAAAATAAATCTGTATAATCTCTTACAAAATTCATTGAAATGATCTGTAACCATAAGCTTTAAATAAAGAGCCCTGAAGATCATTTCATCCTAAAACAGCAGAATACTCATTCTTCTCGAGTGCACATGGAACTTTCTCCAGAATAGACCACATACTAGGTCACAAATCAGGGCTCAACCGATACCAGAAGATCGAAATTATTCCCTGCATATTCTCTGACCACAATGCCGTGAAACTGGAACTCAATCACCATAAAAAGTTCAGAAGAAAATCAA
>PITA01028102.1:0-19890 GCA_004023965.1 Spilogale gracilis
AATTTTAGGCAATTGGAGAAATTTGAATATACACTGCTTGGTAGATAGCCTTGAAAGATTTTTTATTTTCCTTGGTGTGGTCATGGCATTATGATCGTGTAGGACAACGTGCTTATCCTTTGTCTGTATATATTGAATTATTTGTGGTGTTAAGTCCTGATTTGTGCATCTCAAATGGCTCTGTAAAATGAATGCAAGAAAATAAGCAAATGCAGCAAAAAATCAGCAACTGATGAACTACATGAAGTATATATTGGATTTTTTGGTACCATTCTTCCAACTTTTCTATAGACTTGGGAATGTTCAAAATAAGAAGTTGGGGAAAATCAAAACAACAGAAAAAGAAAAGGAACATTATGTGGTTAATAAAACACAGTTATTCCTGTGTTTTGACACCGCTAATCTTGGCCCTGCATTTATTTGGAATCTTGAAATACATGTTTTGAAAATGTGGATAATTTTGCTGAGTCATCTAAATTTAGATTACAGGGTAGCCGCGGAGAAATATTTGCCCCTTGAATCAGATGTTGAAAAGGTAGGGTTTTGTTTGGCAGCATATACCTCTCCTACTACTGGCTAGAAGAAAATGTTTTTCCTATGCTAATCATATTTTAATCTTACAGTAGAACTATTCAAGATGCCTTTCTTGCTTACCTAACAGGAGTTAAGGATTAAAGATGTCACTCTTTGGGAATGGAGGAGCTCGCAGAGGCCAATGACTGGGGATGGTGACCCAAAACCATATAGACAGTAGGATGCTGGCATGTTCTTGGGGGCACAGAAAGGATTGGACTTATTTGGACGTAGGAGAGCACAGCGTGGAATGGGGATGGTGTGAATGGAGCCAAAAGAAAGGGCTTGGAAGAGAAAACAAAGGGTGTTATGGCCAGGAGGGGCTTCAAAAATAATATGTTCATTGAGATGATTCTAAAGACAGCAAAGCTCAAAGAAGAAAACAAATGACTCTTGGGGCACGTGGATGGCTCAGTTGGTTGAGCGAGGGACTCTTGATTTTGGCTCAGGTCATGATTTCAGGGTCGTGAGTTCCAGCGCCGAGGTGGGCGTGGAGTCTTCTTAAAAAAAAAAGAAAAAAAGAAAAGGAAAGAAACATCCTGGCACGCGGGTTAGCCTGCAGGTCTTTAAACGCCTCCAGGCTGTCTTCTGCTCATTCATAACAGTGATGGCGCTGAGCAAACGTGTGCCAGGTTTAAGCAGTAAGCCAATGTCTTCTAAGTAGATGCTCATGAAGACTGTGGAAGATCCATCTTTCTCCCCTTTTACCTGCGACCAGTTACGTGTTCACCTGACTTGCCCAAATCCGTTGGGGGCGGCAGGGAGGACGCAGTCAAGTCCCTGTCCTCTGATCACACAGAGATTTTGTAGAAAATGCTTCAGTTCTTTTGTAAGAAGGGAAACATACATGGAATATTGTTTTATAAACTGCTTTTTTAAAAAGTAATTCAAGGGGCACCTGGGTGTCTCAGTCATTAAGAGTCTGCCTTCAGCTCAGGTCATAATCCCCGGGTCCTGGGTTCAAGCCATGCATTGGGCTCCCTGCTCCGGGGCGGGGGGGGGGGGCGGGGGGGGCACTGCTTCTCCCTCTCCCACTCCCCCTGCTTGTGTTCCCTCTCTTCCTCTCTCTGTCAAATAAATAAATAAATAAAATCTTTTTAAAAAGTCAATAGAAGGAAAGATGAAATATAAGTACAGTATGTGTATTTACAGTGTTCTACAGAAATAGATACAAAATTTATGATTAAAAAAAAAGACTTTATTTGATATAGAGAGAGACAGCGAGAGAAGGAACACAGGCAGGGGGAATGAGAGAGGGAGAAGCAGGCTTCCCAGTGAACGGAGAATCCGATATGGGGCTTGAACCCAGGACCCCGGGATCATGACCTGAGCTGAAGGCAGACGCTTAATGACTGAGCCACAGAGATGCCCAAATTTGTGATGTTATCAAGTTCACATATTATAATCCTTTTACCATTTCAAAGAGCTAATTATCTTTATGAGTAAAACACAGGTAAACCAAAAGCACCTTCTTAGAACATCTCTGTTAGTAATGGGATCAATGAACAAATTAATAAAAAATGTGAGTTCTTATATTCTAGGCATGGTGCCTAGAACATGTATTATTTCACTTAATTCTTATGCAAATCCAGTGTAATTGCTATCATTTTAATTTTTCAGATGAAGTGAATGAACTGTTCCCAGGGTACACCAGCTAATAAGGGTATAGTCATGTGGGAACTTTATAAGCGCCAACTTGCTGAGCTGAACTGCATTTTCTAGAATTCTTCTCCTGTATGTATCAGTTAGGGTGGGCTGCAGAAGACATTTTGTACCAGGTTGCTTTGTTCTCACAAGAACCTTTGTGATTCCATGAGGCCAACCTGACTGGTCCAGGACAGTCTCCCCATCTTGAAATCCTTAACTATAGCCCATCTGCAGGTAACATGAGAGATTCACAGATTCTGAGGGTTAGGGTGCGGATGTCTCTGGTGAGCCATTATTCTAACTACCACAGACAGTATGAGATTTTTTCCTTTTGTCTCTTTTCTTTTCGTATAAACTTTTTATTGGAGCATATGCCGTAAGCGTACAGCTCAATGAATTTTTCACCAAGTGATTACATCCCAGGTTAAGAAAGAGAAAACACCCAAATTCCAGAAGTGTACCTCCAGTCACTGTCCACCCTAGAGGTAACTAACCACTATCCTAACTTTGTTTTTTAAAGATTCTATTTACTTATTTGAAATTGAGAGAAAGCACAAGTGGAGGGGGGATGGGGAGGGACAGAGGGAGAGGGAGAAGCAATCCCCCCCGCCCCCCACTGAGCAGGGGAGCCCAACCCGGGACTCAACCCAGGACCACAGGATCATGACCTGAGCTGAGCCACCCAGGTGCCCCTGACCATTATCCTAACTTCTAATGCCACAGGCCTGTTTGCCTGGTTTTGAATGACATATCAGTGCAGTAAAAGAGTATGTACTCTAGGGGCACCTGGGTGGCTCAGTGGTTAAGTCTCTGCCTTCAGCTCGGGTCATGATCCCGGAGTCCCGTGATGAAGCCCCACATCTGGCTGCCTGCTCAGCAGGAAGCCTGCTTCTCCCTCTCTCACTCCTGCTGCTTGTGTTCCCTCTCTGGCTGCGTTTCTGTCAAACAAATAAAAAATCTTGAAAAAAAAATTTTTTTTAAAAAGAGTATGCACTCTTCTGCATCTGACTTCTTTGCTCAATTCCTATATTTATGAGTCACTTATGTTATACATTCATCCCTATTCCCTATAGTTTACCATTATTATGAATGAATTCCAATTTATTTATCCATTCTGCAGTTGATGAGCATTTGGCTGTTTCCAGCTTGGGGCTATTATGGGTGATTCTGCTATGAACCTCTTTGCACGGGTCTTTTAATGAACACATGTGTTCATTTCTGTGGTATACAACTGAGAAGCAGGACGACTTGGTCACTGGGTACGTACACATTCAGCCTTAGCAGGAAGTGTGGAAGCTTTTTCAAGATTTTATTTTTAAGTAATCTCTACCCCCGACGTGGGGCTTGAACTCACAACCCTGAGATCCAGAGTCGCATATTCTACCTATTGAGCCAGCCAAGCGCCCCATGGATCCCTCCCACTCTTAAGCCATTACTGAGCCTGGCCCTGAGGCCTGGCCTCCCTGGGCCATGTGTCTCCTGCTGTATGCAGCCATCAGCGTTTATATCTGGGTTCATTGCCATTGAGTAATAGGTTTACCTGTGGGGTTCAAACCATCCCCATCTTAATGAGACTACCCTGCGATTAGAATACCTGGGCAGTTGTAAGACTGACAGAATTCCAAGTGGAGGCTAATCATTACTCTCTCTTTTTTTTTTAAATAAAGATTAAAGAGAAAGCTGAAGAACATATATCCCAGTAGTTCCAAAGTTACTAATTAGGAAGCATTAGCTATTTGGGACCAAGATCTGGTTCAAGGTAAATGATAGATTTTATTTATCTTGTCCTCATGAAATTGAGTTTCTGGATTATTTACTGCAAAGTGCAAGATGTTCTCCTCTTGCATTCTGCTCTCTCCAAAGCCTTTATAATTAAATTCTGTGGTGCATGTGACCTTTGTGAGGTTAGATTTTGGCATAGCTTGTGTTACGGGCTTGTTGCAAGAAATTATATCCTTTAGCCGTTGTTTTTATGGAAAATGAAGCCACTCACAAACATTGTAAGGAGCATATCTGCCTTGTGATCATTCTTGTGCTCCTAGGGATTGCGTTAATTCTGTGTTATGTCCTCTGTGAGTAGTACGAATAATACATAGCCCGGTCAATATGCTGCTTTCTGCCGTCTTAAAGGCCAGTTGGAAACCAACCCATGTCTAACTCACTCAAAACCCAGTTCTTCCAGAGTATAGGCTGGGTCCTATGGGAAGGGCCATCAAAGACCATTGATGGTGTCTTCTGCTCTCCTATACCTGGAAAGATGGGCTGTGTGCAGGAGCCCCGGCTCTGGGAGTTCTGGTCTTGGCAGGCACTCTCCAAGCTTTGGGTGCAATTCTTGTTGTTGGAACTCCTTCCCCCAGTTTTGCTCAGGCACTTCTGGGTGCCTTTGTGTTAGTTTCCCAAGACTAGCTGGCCTGAACAAATACCATCTAGCCGAGATCATTAGGGGATGAGGTCAGGACCCATCATACACGGCTTGCAGCCAGTATTCTCTTTCCTTGGAACCCTTGAAGGAGGAAGTGGCTGGCTCAAGGCAAGATTTGGGATTCTAGGTTCTTAACTCAATCATCATCAGAACCTCATTCTTTACCAATATTTGTATTTTAAACCTTTAGTGGCTTTTATTTTTTAAATTGATTATTTTGTATTAAATATTTTTTTTCTTTTTTTTTCACCCTGCTCTAGGTCAGATTTGCCCATAAATAAAAAAGAGGTACCAGGGGGGCGCCTGGGTGGCTCAGTTGGTTAAGCGACTGCCTTCGGCTCAGGTCATGATCCTGGAGACCGGGGATCGAGCCCCACATCGGGCTCCCTGCTCGGCGGGAGGCCTGCTTCTCCCTCTCTCGCTCCCCCTGCTTGTGTTCCCTCTCTGGCTGTGTTTCTCTCTGTCAAATAAATAAAATCTTTAAAAAAAAAAAAAAAAAAAGAGGTACCAGGAAGCTCTGTCCAGCTTGTAAACAGGGAAGTTATCTCTGTCTTAGGGGTCAAATGTCATCCCAGAAAATGGGAAGGCCTTGCCGTAGGCACTTAGCTATTGCGTAACTGCTGGCAGGGGACTATTCCCCCCAGCGAGATGACCCGGAGACCTTGGAGTGCTATCTTCTTCCCCAGCCCCACCTCCTTGGACTTTCCCTTCATCCTTTGTTCTTGTAGACTTCCTCTTGGGCTTGCTGGGTTCCCTCCACTCTGAGTGGTTCCCAGGCTCACCTCCCCGTCTCAGGCAAGGCCTGTTTTCTTGGCCTCCTCATCTTTGTGACCCAGGCTGTGCTTGCCTGAGGGAGAGTGGGGGGGGCTGGGGGAGCAAGCTCTCTCCTGTGGGGGTTCCGGCTGACCACCTGTGTGTCCGGGGAGGAGGCAGAGGCCTTGCCATGTCCATGGGAAAGGCACGACAGGATGTCTGTCCCCACAGTGGTCTGGAGATCTCCCTAAAGCAGCCTCCCTTCCTGCCCCTGAGCACCCTCTTCCACACGCCCTTCCTCTCTCCAGGCTCTGATTACTTTGCTCTGCCTTTGAGAGAATGCAGGAGGCCCTTCTGTGGGGCCACTGTGGGGCGGGGGGGAGGCTGTGGAGAAGAAGAAAGCATTTCTGGTCTGGCTAGCTCTGTTTCTGGAGACCAGATACGTCGTGAGCCAACAGGTTGTTTGGGTTCTCAGACTAAACCACCACGCCATCAAAAAGATTTATGAGGGAATGTGGAGAGCATAACCCTCCTGTATTTGAGGGACTGTCTAGTTGAGCAATTTTTTTTTAACTATCCTACAAATATTTAGTGTGAACCTACCACACATCAGGCTTTATTGTAGCTCTAGAGATACATCGGAGCGCAAAATAGACAACAAATCTCTCGGCCTGCCTTCATAAAGTGGGAGGAGACAGGCAATAAACACAAATGAGGAGCACATTTTACAGCCGGTTAGGTCAAAAGTGCTGCGGAGAAAAGGGAAGTAGGCAGGCCAGAAGGGAAGGGGGGGCACAGGGTGAAGGTAAATTGTACTGTATTTAGGGTAGTCAGGGAAGGTCTCACTGGAAATGCAGCCTCTGAGCCAAGACTTTGTGAGATGAGAAACTGAGCGGTGTGATTTTCTGGGGGAAGAATGTTCCTGGCAGAAAGAACAGAAAGTGCAAAGGCCCTGAGGCAGTGGCGTGCCTGGAATGCCTGAGAAGCCTCAGGGCAGCCCATGCGGCTGCAGCAGAGTGAGAAGAGGGAACAATAGTGGGACAAGAAGTCACAGAAGCACCAGACAGGCCAAATGATGGAGGTGTTGTAGGACTTGGGCTTCTCCTCTGGGTCAGATGGGAACCATCAGAGGGTTTTGAGAAAGGAGGATAGACCTGCCTTCAGTTTTAATAGGACCCCCTCCAGCTGCCTCTTGAAAATTGGCTTTCCAGGATAAACAGAGAACCAGGAAGACACTTAGGAGGTTGTTGTGCTCAGCTAGGTGAGAGGTGATCATATACTAGATTTATTTGGAAGGGGGGGCTCATCAGGGCTTACTGATGGATTGTGTGTGTGATGAAGAGATAATTCGGGGACATTCAAAAAGAGATTAACAAGGACCATAAGGACTTGGGAAAGGTTTTGTGAAGCAAGGAGTTAGGGATCTACGTAGATCCCTCCAAGCTAGAGGACAGGATGTACAGAGAGGGAGAGAGAACTGGAGGGTATGCTCTGCACTGTGTTTGAGTGCAGGCATTATCATGAAGAGCCTGGGTACCTACCAGAGCTCTGGAAGGAAAGAGAAGGCATAGCCATTGGGATTAACTAAGGAGGGCTGATGATGCCGCTGTTTAGAAGGGTGTGGACAGAGTTAAAATAAATCCACTAGGGACTCAAAAGCGCTTAGGGCCCTCTCCAGCAGCTCCCATTGGACTCAGAAGAGAAACCCAAGTCCTGAAGGGCCAGGGGAGGTGGCCCACGTGAACTGTGGCTTTAGTTTGAGAACCCACAGCCGTCACCAAACTGTGGCTTGGCAGGAAAGGCGCTGGGAAAATAGAAACCCACCCTCATCCCCCTCCCACTCTTCCGTCTCCTGCTGGGGCCTCTTACAGCCTGACCCGCTGGGAGCCAGAGGACAGGAGAGCTCCGAGCCTGGTGCAGTCAGCTTTCCTGGGGACGCCCTGAGGGGAAAAGTGTGGGAAGCAGAGGATCCTACACAGCTTTACAAAGGAAACCTGGAGTTTGGGTTTAGGTGATAGGGAAGGAGACAGGCTTGGGTGGAGAATGTTAGGTTGTACTTCAGCAAGTTTAAGAAGTAGTGATAGGCATAATTAGGTAGGGAGTCAAGGAAACCTTTGAGGAAGCTCACTGGTGACTGAGGGAATGGAGAAAAAAAAATTTTATGTAACAGTATGATATTGAGAGCTGGGCATCGTTCAGAGAGCTTTATAGACATTCTCTTTGACATGCTCACAAGCAACTCATGCATTCTCGCTATCTCATAGCATTAAGTAAAACATGTAAATGGGTCAGCGCAGTGTCCAGGATGTAGACACATTCACCAAATGTTATCTATTGTTTTTAATCCCTATTTGAAATATGACCAAAACCCAAGAAGATGGGGCACCTGGGTGGCTCAGTCCTTAAGCATCCACCTTCAGCTGGGGTCATGATCCCAGGGTCCTGGGATCTCGCCCCGCATTGAACCCCGCATTGGGCTCCCTGCTTGGCAGGAGGCCTGCTTCTCCCTTCCCCACTCCCCGTGCTCGTGTGCTTGTGTTCCTTCTCTAGCTGTGTCTCTATCAAATAAATAAAATCTTTCAAAACAAAAACAAACAAACAAATCAAAACCCAAGAAGGAACTCTGAGTCAGAGAGTTCGCTCAACTCGTGGCACTCAAAGACAGACATAATCTGATTCCAGCTCCCACATTTCCAAGGTCTTTCTTGTCCAATCATGCTATGTTCTCTCCAACGCCCTGAGAAACATTTCAAAAGAACTGGTGAGACATGGACGTAGAAACAGGCCAGTGCCTGCGATGTGGGAACACAGAGGGACAGGATCTAGTGACAGGGAGAGGCAGGCACTGCAGGGAGAAGGGATAAATGTGGAAGCAATTTGCTGGAGGAGGCAGGGACAAGTAGCATTAAGGGGACAGCTGTTTGGTTCGGACTGAAAAGGAAGGAAAGGTCCTGAGGAAAGAGGACACTAGGAAGTGGAGAAGGAGCCTCAAGAATCAGATGCAAGGTCTGCAAGAGCCTGAGGGCTTATTAAAAACCACTTACCTTCATTCTTCTTCTTGTTTTTCCAAAGTCCTCTGGAAACCTATCAAGATACTAACAGTTCTACTTCTAGAGGCTTAAGGGAAACCCAGAAATCCATGATTACCACATACTGCCTTAGAGAAGGCTTCCAATATAATTTTTGTTGAATGAAATGTTTTTGTGTGCACTTGACTTCACTTCCGCGTCCCGTTGAAGCTTTGTGGCATCCCTCTTCTGTGCGTCCAACGTCATCTACTTTACTGCGTCCCTCAGAACTCTGCTGCTACGGTGTGTGGATGAGCAGGGCCTCCCGGATGAGACGAAATTCAGTTAACATACATTTGCACAAACATACTGCTATTAGAATTTGGATTATGTATACAATTTTCTTTGCATGCTGCCCGCTGCTCACAGATGTTTCACTCTTTCAAAGTTGCCCCTAACTCTGGTTTGCTTCCCATTTTCCAGATGTGCTTTTCAGACTAAATGCTCTTATGACTCCTAAGTGGTAATTTGGAAGGATTTTTTTGTTTTCCCTTTTTAAGAGTTTATGTCCATTGGCAAGTCCTGAAATTTTCTTTTTTTTTTTTTTTTGTTAAAGATTTTATTTATTTATTTGACAGAGAGAAACACAGCCAGAGAGGGAACACAAGCAGGGGGAGTGAGAGAGGGAGAAGCAGGCCTCCTGCCGAGCAGGGAGCCCGATGTGGGACTCGATCCCGGGTCTCCGGGATCATGACCTGAGCCGAAGGCAGTCGCCCAACCAACTGAGCCACCCAGGCGCCCCGGCAAGTCCTGAAATTTTCTAAGCCTGTTTCCTCGTGCTTAAAATGAGAACAAGGGGGTCCAATGCAGGGCTGCCTGTGATAAAGGAGATTGTGCCCATCCTTGTGCATTTCCAATCTCAGCTCTCTCTCGTACCATCCGTGCGGTCCTGTGTGAGTCCCCTCCGAATCAGGTTCTGATTTCTCCTTTGTGACGTAGCAAGGGGAGAAAGAATTCTGCAGTGCGTGAGTCCAGTCTAAGGTAGCTGTGTCCCAGCTGGCCTTGCAGCCTGGCCATGTGCCCCCAGGCCCTTCTGGGTTTCCCTAGGCCAGCCTAAGCTTTCTTAGCTGGGAAGTGAGCATATGAATGGCATCTGACTAAGGATCAGTGATGCTTATCCAGGCTAGGTGTTGGCTGCCAAGGACTAACACATTCTAGTTCTCTTATAGTGGAGATGGGTGACAGCATTGCAGATGTAACCAGCTGTTAAGATCTTCTGGGCCCTGGGGCGCCTGGGTGGCTCAGTTGGTTAAGCCATTGCCTTTGGCTCAGGTCATGATCCCGGAAGCTTGGGATCGAGTCCCGCATTGGGCTGCCTGCTCCGCGGGAAGCCTGCTTCTCCCTTTCTCACTCCCCCTGCTTATGCTCCCTCTCTGGCTGTGTTTATGTCAAATAAAATCTTAAAAAAAAAAAAAAAAAAAAGATCTTCTGGGCTGCTTATCTAGCGACTTTTCTACAATTTGGCTCTCCATGTAACTTGCCGTGGTGCAACAGAAGTTATTTCCATTTATCCAAAAGCAAACCTTAGTGTTTGCATTTGGGGTGGTTTGGGTTCAATTTTGGGGGGAACGTATACATGATTTATGCTTTGTTTGGAGACTCCTGGCTGGTCTCCACTGTTGAACTGCCAATGGGAGAGTCTATCTTCTTTTCCAGGTGGCAGGAGCAGGAACCAAATCTGGGTTTCTGTCACTTGAGAGTTGAATGGGGAAGATACTCCGCCTCTTGTCAGAATCTTTGTTTCGCTTTCAAATCTGTAAGCAGTACTTGTCATGACACCTGAGTAGGTTGTAAAAGGACTAACTAGCCGGGCTTTTGCAAAGGAGAACTATCCTCACTTCTGAAGCCTCATAATGGTTGCTGGGCGGCCCAAACTGGAATTGTAGTTTTGGACAATGACCAGTACTTGACATATAAATTCTTATGTTTTGGGGGCTTTTACTTTTATGATATTGTGACAAAGTGAAATATGTTGGGACACCTGACTGGCTCAGTTGTTGGATCTTGGGGCTCTCTATCTTGGTGTTCTGCGTTCAAGGCCCACATTGGGTGTAGAGATTACTTAAAGAGAAAATCTTTCAAAAACAAAACCAAAAACAAATAAACAAAACCCAAAGTGAAATATGCAACTCCTGGATCAATCTTTGAAAGTTTAAATCCTCCCGTATGTATTTATCACTTGCTAACCTGGATAATATTTAGCATCAGATCACTGTCCCACAAATATGCACCATAACTACAAATAATCAAGTTGTGCCAAGTATTCATTTTAACAAATGAGCTACAGCCTGTATGTCCTATCTTAGTTCAAGGCACAACCGTGACCCACTAAGACCCAAACTTGAGACTTTTGTGACTTCTCATTCAACTTCTTGCTGACTTAACCTCCATGTTTCTGATCCTGTCTGTCTTTTCATCCTTATGTCCATTGGCCTAATGCATCTTCACTTCTTTCCTATTTAAAGGGTCATCTAAGTGGTTTTCCTGCCTCTTGGCCTTAGTACTCTTAAATCAATTCTAAAATTAAAACGGTCCCTTCTTGGCTTAGAACCTTTCGATTGCTCCCAATTTTAACTTCTTTTTTTTCAATTTAAACTTCTTAGTGGGTCCCATCCGTATCTCCAAAGTCACCCCAAATAGTCATACTCAAGTTCCTTAAACTTGAAATGTTACTCATGTCTTGGCCCTTTGTCCTTCAGATACCTGGAATCCTGTTCCACACAGAAGTTGGGAAGGCTCAAACCTCTCTAACAACTCTCCCTTCCACAGGCAGGTTGATCTCCTCTCTGCCCTAAATTTTGCCATTATTTGTTCACATCTGTTTCTCCTAAAGGACACTGAAGTCTTTGATGGCAAAGGTGTGGCTTATTCTTTTTTTTTTTTGTCTTCACTTGATAATGTTTGCTGAATTAACAGATAAAAGACCACATTAATGCACTTGTCTGAACGTTTGGGCTGTTCATTCAAAAACATGTAACTTTTTTACTTGGTGTAAATGATTATAAAAAACTAGCACTGACATGGTGCTTATTACTATATGCTAGGAACACATTAACCCACAGGGTTGTAAATGCTCATAACCTTAAGAAGTAGGCACAAATAAGATTTACAGTTTACAGGTGAGGGGAAACTAATCGGGGCACAAGACCCAGGGTCAGTCCCACCTGAACCTGAGCTGAACCACTGCGTGTTACCTACAGGGGCGCAGGGGCTGTAACACTGAGTAGGAATTAGAATGACAATGTGTACTCCGCGGAGGGTAGGGACCTTTGCTTCGCTCACTGCCGTTCTTTCGGACACAGAATACGATGCCCCAGACCTGCTGAGTGATGAACCCAGTTAGGCCACAAGCCTCGCACGGCAATTAAGAGAGGCCCAACTCCTTGTCCACGGCTCCAGCGCGAATCCCAATAACACACCGTTGCGTCGTGTGTTCCCCCAAGTTTCCTGCTTCTCTTCCTGGGATGGGCAGCTACCTGTCTGCACTGCCCGCTTCCTCCCACCCCTTTTTCCCATCCGGCTAAGTCATCGCCGGTTCCAGGCTGCTTTCCCTGGCTAGCGAGGTTTACATCCTCTGCGATACACGGCATCTTCCTTAACCCTTTCTGTCTGCTGGACTGCTGGGCTCTCCCAGGACTGCGGCTCGGTCGTATTTATTCGTCCTTCCGTCCCTGTGCACGTTTGCCATGCCCTCCACGACGCGGGCGCTCAGTGTCGGCGGACCCCTGGCCTCCCCGCAACCTGTGGCTTCCCCGCATCCGTCCTCCTCTCCCCGAAGAAAGCTTCCCCGGTCGACATTCTCCTCTCTGCGGGTGGGGAGACTCAATTTTACGGGTCTCCTGTCCTCCAAGCGAGCGATCTTTCGTTGGGGGTAAGCACAGCGCCCCGGATGACTGTCCGACAAACGTCCCTTCCGAGAGCCCGAAGCGGGCGACCGGGCCAGATCCGCTGCGTGTCCCGGGCCCTCGCGGGGAGCCGCTCCGCTCCGGCGGAGGCCCGGGAACCTGGGAACCGCCGCCGCGCCCCCGGCAGGCCCCCGCCCCCGCGCGCCGCCCGACCTCCGCCCCGGCGCCCGCCCCGCCGCGAGCTCGGCCGCCGCGCCGCCGCCTCACAATGGCCGGGGCCGCCTCACCGCGCGCAGGGATCCCGGCCACGCGCGCTCCCCGCCCCCACACGCCGCCCACCCGGGCCAGGCCTTCGTCCACCCTCCACATTCCCGTCGCGGCGCGCCTGACACGGGGGAGAAAGGGGCGCAGCCAGCCACTCTGGTCGCGGCCCCGACGTCGGTCGGACGGGGAAGCCCGGCGGTCGCCGCGCGGGGACTACTTTCTCTCCTGCGGAGGGACTACTTCGCGGAGGCATCGGCGTGGCGGCGCGCACGGCATGGCGGCGGCGGCGGCGCGCCAGAGGTAGAGGGACGCCGGCCCGCTCAGGCCTCGGCGCGGCCTACACGCTTCCCTCGCTCGCCGGCTCCCGCTCCGCGCCCCGGCCATGGCGGAGCACTCGCCCGCCCGACGCCCGGTGCCCCTCATCGAGTCGGGTAAGACGCGCCGCCCGCGCCCTCCTCGCGACGCCCCCGGCCCCCTTCCCGCCGCCCCGCCCGCTCTTGACCCGACTCCCCGTCTTCCCGCAGAGCTGTACTTTCTCATCGCCCGGTACTTATCGGCCGGCCCGTGTCGGAGAGCCGCCCAGGTGAGTGCGGGCCCGCGGGCGGGGACGGCGGCGTCCGGGCCCCGCCGCCGCCTGGGGTCGCGGGTGGAGGGCGCCGGGTGGACCCGGGTGCCCCCCGCCCCCCTAACTGCGCGTTTTGTCGGCTGCAGGTGCTGGTGCAGGAGCTGGAGCAGTACCAGGTCTGTGCTTCGTGGCGCCGCCGCGCCCGCCCCGCCGCGTCCCCTCGTGCCCCCTCTCTACCCTGCCGGGGCCGCTCGCCTGGCTCCCCAGCCGCGCCCTCCCCGCCGCCCCCCGCCCGGCCCCGCGGTCCCCCGCCCGGCCCCGCGCGGTGGTGGTCACTCGTGTGCGTCTCGTGCCTTTGCAGTTGCTGCCGAAGAGGTTGGACTGGGAGGGCAACGAGCACAACAGGAGCTACGAGGAATTGGTGAGGTTTTTGACATTTCTCTCCCCGTGTTTCCGAGCACCCGCTCCCCGCCCCCTTGTCGGGGCTCCTGCTCGTGCGGCGAAGTGGCCGAGAGGTGCTCGGGGGCGACCCCGGGATAGCGGGACTCCCTCGGCAGGTTTTGTTTTGATTTGGAGTTGCGGGGTTTGTTTTGAGAGGAAACGGCCCGGGGTGGGAGGGGGGTGGCTGGCGGGAGGTGGGGACGACCCAGCGCAGCGGTTTGCGGTGGGGTGGGTCCCCAGGTGCGGCTGCCTTCGGTGGGAGCCGGGGGCGCGCGTGCGTGCTGGGCGGGGGGCGGGGGGGGGAGCTCTAGCCACTCAGCGAGGTGCTCTCAGCCTTCTGTTTTCGTCCCAGACTTGTAACTCGACCTCTCATTGGTCTTTCCTCTTTTGCCCCGCCCAGCTCCTCTAACCACTTGTTCCCTAGGAATAGAGTCGTTGGTTTCTGAAAGGTGGAAAAATGTTGCTCTGTTTAGCATGTTTTTCTTTCCCCTCAGCAGCGTCATAAAAAGCTTGCTGCCGTGACAGTATGCCACTCCTTCAGTACTTTTGCCTCTCTGAACTGTACAGTATTTGCCGAGTGCCTTAGAAAACTTATTTTGATGGATTCTTGTATTGACTTTGCTGTATGAAACTTAACGTAGGTCCTAGCTGTGAAATTTCTCGATTTGGAGCACCGCTCGCTAGCGTGGATTACACTTTTCGTTGCACCTTGTCAGCTTTTTGAGTTGCTCCCAATATAGAATTCGGTCTTATGCACTGGTTTGTCCTGTGAAATAAAACATTCTTTCGGAAAATAATTTTTGCCAACTTGTGTATTAGGAGAAAGGATTTCTTCAGTTGCCACGCTGTATCAGCATCTTGTCTGAGCAAAACAACTGACGACAAAAACAAAAACTCCTCAGTGATCTTTTACCGCAGTTCTAATACCTGTACTAAAATTTCATAGGAGGATATGATCACTGTTCTTGGATTAAACAAAAGGACAAAAAATAAACAAGGGGATTTGTCATCTGTATATGAGGGCTTAAGTATTATTGAGAAAGTCTGGACAAAGGGTTCTATTTTAGTCATCAGTTTTAATATTAACCGATGTAGCGTTTTTTGAAGCAAACACTTAAAAGTGAATAGTATTTCCAAGAAAGTGAGTTCTGAATATACTGCATCATAGCAGGATTGAATTTGTTATTTTGAATATTTAAGTCTAGGAAACGTTTTGAAAAGTTTTAATTAGAAATATTTTAAAAGCACCATTATTGGCAGTGCAGTTGTGCAGTGGAAGAGAATTGTATACAATTTGAGGTGCCTTTTTTTTTTTTTAAAGATTTTATTTATTTGACAGAAACACAGCGAGAGAGGGAACACAAGCAGGGGGAGTGAGAGAGGGAGAAGCAGGCTTCCCGCCGAGCAGGGAGCCCGATGGGGGGGGCTCCAGCCCGGGACTCCAGGATCATGACCTGAGCTGAAAGCAGTGGCATAACCAACTGAGCCACCCAGGTGCCCCTTGAGGTGCTTTTAAAGTATTTCTAATTAAAACTTTTTTTTTTTTTTTAAGATTTTATTTATTTGACAGAGAGAAACACAGCCAGAGAGGGAACATAAGCAGGGGGATTGAGAGAGGAAGAAGCAGGCCTCCCGCTTAGCAGAGAGCCCCATGTGGGACTCGATCCCGGGTCTCCGGGATCATGACCTGAGCTGAAGGCAGTCGCCCAACCAATAGCCACCCAGGTGCCCCTCTAATTAAAACTTTTTAATAGTTACATTTTAAATACTACATTTTTGGCTTTTAAAATATTACATTTTTGGCTTTTCTGTTAGAATTGCTTAAAACTCTACTTAAAATTTTATGTAAAACTACCCCAAATCTCAGATACATTCCTGTGGTGTGGCTGTGAGCCAGGTCATCTCTCATCACCTTGCTTGTTGGGTCTGGTGGATCGCCTCTTTGTCCTTTGCCTTCCCCCACCTCCATCCTCTCCTAGCACCAGGTGACAGAGGATGAGCTTCTTGTATACAGTAGGGTATTCTTTTGTCAGAGTACCTGAGTAGCGTCTAATTCTCCAAACCAAATCTGCGCCTTTTTTTTTTTTTTAGAGATTTTATTTATTTGACAGAGAGAAACACAGCCAGAGAGGGAACACAAGCAAGGGGAGTGAGAGAGGGAGAAGCAGGCCTCCCACCGAGCAGGGAGCCCGATGCGGGGCTCGATCCTGGGTCTCCAGGATCATGACCCGAGCCGAAGGCAGTCGCCCAACCAACTGAGCCACGCAGGCGCCCCTGCTCTTTTTTTTTTTTTTTTAATAAGTAGCATTTCAGATATACACAAATGGTAGTAATGTAAATTTGCTATCTTTACTTTGGCTTCTATTTGATAAATTTTTTTTTTTAATAAATTACTAGTGGAAATCTTCAAACATAGAAAAATAAGAGTAATGAACCATCCACTAGGTACTCCTTATCAGCCTCAGTCATTAGCAAAGAATGTTGCATCTGTTAGCTCCCTCCCCTAGGTTGTATTGTTTTAAAGCAAATTCCAGACATTCCTTTATTTTGTTGGTTAATATGCCCAAGGATTTTAAAGTAAATCTAGACATTATATTTCCTCTCTAAATTCTGCCGAGTACATCTCGAAAAAACTGAACGACTGTTTCTTAGACCACCCTAGTGCTAGTGTCACACTTAAAATCCAAAGAATAATATTCTTTGATCATATATATGTAGGTTTATTTATATATTCCATGTTTGTTTTTCTTCTTGTTCCTTGAACTCTTTTTATATTTAGTTCAAATTGGGCTTCAAGCGAGGTCCATGTGTTGTATTGAAATTACTTTCCATCTCTTTTTTTATCTTTCATAGTTATTTCTCTTGCTCTATTGACTTCCTGAAGATACTTGAGTTGGTCAGTCTGTAAAACTTTTACCTTTGGGTTTTGTCTGATAGTTCCCTTATGCTGTTTGTTTCCTTGTGTTGTTAAATTTATTCCTTTTTTCAGCAGTTCTCATTCTTGGATTAGAGCTGTGTGGGGAGCTTTATAAAATCTGGATACTTAGGCCATGTCTCACACCAGTTAAATCAGAATTTTGGTGTTGGGACTGGACATTGCTAGTTTTTGAAACCTTTCAGGTGATTCCAGTGTCACTACTTACAAATTTACAGTTTATCTTAGACTTGGGACCACGTAGTCACTCCAACCTATACTTTGGAAGCAGTAGTATTTTTGATATTTCTTGAAAGAATTGAGACTACTTATCTGCATTAGCAGTTGGGCCTGTGAATTCGTAAAATGTAATTGGGGTGTTCTTGATTTATAGGTGAACATAAAGAGGGAGAAGGAAATGGAGCTGTAGAATGGGGCACAGGAGTGAGGAAGGACCTGATTTGTAAGGGAGGAACATTTTTAAATCAGACGAACGTGATTCGATAGACTTAGTAATTGAGTGACGCGCCATTTTATAGGCCAGTGTCTTCCTTAACCAGTAAATGAAATAAAGAAAATGCTTACATTGGAGCCTACTGTTAGAGAATTTATTGTCGTTATGCTTTTTCTTTTAAACGTTTAGTAGGCCTTTAAGGAAAAGACTTAGAAGTTATTTATATTGAAATACAAAGTTTATTAGAGTTGTAAATAGTCGTTTTTCTTAAATCTTTAAGTTCAGTTACAAGTCTTATAGATTCAGTAATATTTCTAGATTCAAGTATATTTTATTTTTTGTTGACATGAGAATTTAATCTTAAGATACTTAACATCATTTATTTGTCTCAAATTTCCTTGAGTATTTCACACTGTGCTACAAATATGTGATTATTTCAGCCACCTCAAATTACAAACTTTGTGAAATCCAAGTGCAATATTTCTAAAAGTTAACACCTGTAAATATCTTTTAAATTCATTGTAGTAAATTACTTTTTACTCTACCAAATATTGAAAATAGTTGTCATTCATTACCTCTTACTATATCAGAATAACTAACCTGTTTAAATGTATTTTTCTGTTTCTCATCTCTTTCTTGTCCATCTCCCTTGTTATGGATTAACTCCCCAAACCAAGGGGGAGAGCAGTATTAATACTGTGAGCTCCCAACTAGTTTGAGGAATCAAGTCATGGTAGATTATAAACTAAGACTTAGAATTTGGGTGTACTGTTAGACTCTTCTTGAGGGTCGAGTTGAACCTTTTTTATAACAAGGCTACCTATTTACCCATTTCAAACAAAAACAACTTTGTATTGGATAATCGTATTGCGACTGACTCCACTATTTTCACTGTGGGATAATGACACAGCTAATCTCTAGTCTGGATTCTACATTTCCTTTGTAGTTGACTATAGAGATCTGTTGTTCTATAGGCATTTGATAACTTGGGACCCCTTAATGATCATGGCGGTGTGATGATAAGCTGCATACAGTCTAGCAATATAGTAGTATAGAAATTAGAAACTTGGGTTTTTGTGCCAGGTATCTGGGCTGTAATCCTGGTGCTGCTTTCTAGATGTTCTAATGTCTACCTGAGTTTTTTGATCTTTGTAACAAAGATAATAGTAATTTTTTTTTTTTTGTAAGATTTTATTTATTCATTTGGGACAGAGAGATACTGAGCATGAGCCAGGCCTGGTCACAGGACCTGGAGATCATGAGCTGAGCCAAGGCAGAAGCTTAGCGGTCTGAGCCACCCAGGCACCTCAAAGATAATAGTAATTTTATCAAAGTATTGTTGTAAATATGGGGGAAAAATGGCTTACAGTGCCTGGCATGCAGTACAGTGTTGGTAGGATGAAAAGTCCTAATTGGGTAGACTTCCCTTTTGCTTAATTTATATTTGTAGGGTCTAAATGAGATAACAAAATGCAGCCTCTGTTGGCTCTTATGTCTGATGAATGATACCTGGGATGGGGAACTAGTGGTGCCCTCTCGCTAGGTGCTGAGTAATGGCAGTGGTGGTGTTGCCTATGAGGCACTTAACCTTGACTGCAGTTCTATGTACGTAAGCTCTTCACGCGACATGGGGCTTGAACTCAGCATCTGAGATCAGGAGCATGTCCTGTGACAGAGTTTGCCCGGCACCGCGGGTACTGCTTTGAATGAGGATAGTTATTAATTACTTTGTTTTCAGAGGCTTCCCTAATCATAACAGTTATTTGCATCTCAGGGACAATAGTCACATGAACTTTTTTCCTTTCATGTTGTTTAAATCCTTTGGAGATTTTGCCATTTGGTTCTGTTGTCTGAGGAAGATTGTTATAATCACCATCTGTAATTATAGAGTTGTCTTTTTTCTTTTTGCAGTTCTTTATGTATGTTAGTAGGTACATACAAGTTCATAGTTGCTATCTTCCTATTGAATTAACTTTTTTTTAAGAAGACTTTTAACTCAGTTTTAGGTTCATAGCAAAATCGAGCCTATGATAGATTTCCAATCTCCCCCGTCCCCTGTAAATGCACAGCCTCCCCCATTTTCCGCATCCCCCAGAATGGTACATTTGTTGCGATCAGTGAGCCTATATTGACCCACTACAATCACCAAAGTCCATAGTTTACTTTAGGGTTCTCTTATATTTACAGTGGGTACTCTTGGTCTTGTGCATTTTGTGGGCTTAGACAAGTGACACGTACCCACTAATACAGGATCATACAGATACTAAAAAGCCTCTGTGCTCTGCCTAATTATCCTTCCCTCCCTCCTAACCACTGATCTTTTTTACTGTTTCCATAGTTTTGTCTTTTCCAGAATTTGGCCTTTTAAAAAAAATTTTTTTTTTTTTTAAAGATTTTAGTTATTTGACAGAGAGAAACACAGCCAGAGAGGGAACACCAGCAGGGGGAGTGAGAGAGGGAGAAGCAGGCTTCCTCCCGAGCAGGGAGCCCGATGTGGGACTCGATCCCGGGTCTCCGGGATCATGACCTGAGCCAAAGGCAGTCGCTTAACCAACTGAGCCACCCAGGCGCCCCAGAATTTGGCCTTTTTTAAAAAATTAGGAAATGTTCGGGTGCCTGGGTGGTTCAGTGTGTTAAAGCCTCTGCTTTTGTCTCAGGTCATGATCTCAGGGTCCTGGGATCGAGGCCCGCATTGGGCTCTCTGCTCAGAGGGGGCCTGCTTCCTCCTCTCTCTCTGCCTGCCTCTCTGCCTACTTGTGATATCTCTGTCAAATAAATAAATAAATAAAATCTTAAAAAAAAAAGAAAGAAAGTTAATACTCATTTGCTTACCCACTGTCTACCTTTTCTGGTATTTTCAGTTCCATCCTGTCTTACCATGTAGCTTATCTGTGATTATTTTCTTTTCGCCTGGACAACTTACCGTTTTTTTTTTTTTTTTTTT
>PITA01028103.1:0-19900 GCA_004023965.1 Spilogale gracilis
TGTCCCCGACATCCTGTGGTAAATTCAGCTCCAAAAAAGTGCACATTGTGAGTCAGTAAAAACTTATCAAAACAGAAAGAGCATTTTAAGTTATTCTGGGACAAGGATAAGATCACTTACAGGTATCTGATAAACACTATCTTATTATTCATTCATTTATCCATTCAACAATAGTTATTGTGCACTTAAAAAAAAAAAATTAGTTCCAGGGCACCTGGGTGGCTCAGTGGGTTAAAAGCCTCTGCCTTCAGCTCAGGTCATGATCTCAGGGTCCTGGGATTGAGGCCCATGTTGGGTTCTCTGCTCAGCGAGGAGCCTGCTCCCTCTTCTCTGCCTGCCTCTCTGCCTATTTGTGATCTCTCTCTCTTAAATAAATAAATAAATAAATAAATAAATAAATAAATAAATAAATAAAATCTTTAAAAAAATAGTTCCTTTTTTAAAAAAAAATTTTCTTTGTTTTCTTATTTGAAGACTGAGAGGGAGACAGAGATAGAAAAGAGAGAGAGGGATCAGCAGACTGCCTGCTGAGCACGGAGTCCAATGTGGGGCTTGATCCCCAAAGATCACAACCTGAACCCAGGTGCCCTGTTTATTGTGCACTTTTATTTAGAAAGGGTTTGGTCAAATATAGTGGATAATACAAAGATGAATAAGATAGTTTGTATTTGAGAAAATTATGCAAACATCTGTCAGTTCCTTAAGTCAGCCCAATCAAGCAAGCCTTGGTCATTTCATGAAAACCAATTAAACCAAAATTAGTGATTTTTAAAAAACTAACTTCCTTTGCTTCAGCTTTGCATAATCTTGGCCTCGTTTCCCTGTCAGAGGACTTCTAGTATCTATGTTATTTTTTGATCTATTGATCATGTGGTTATCCTTGTAATTTGTCTGCCTGCCTTTGGAAGACAACATTCTTGCATGGTTTCTGTATTTGCATGAACCTTTGGCCCTTTGCTGTTTCAGTTGACCATATCCTTTCTGGACTCTTTCCAGCACTTGTCCTCAGCTAGTTAAAACGCCAATCTACCAGCAACTCAATTTCATAATATAGGGGATTTGAACATTTTATTTCAGAAATGAAAGTGGATTAAAATACAAAATAAGGGCACAGATGAAAGGAAACTGCAAATGCATATTCAATGAAAGAAACTAAACTGGATCCACCAAACCATAAAATATATTTATTTATTTAAATTGGAAATACATATATTCATTATGCCACAAAAATTTTTTAATTCTTTATATTTTCTAAATCCTACTCAATCTATGTTAATTTTGTCATAAAGAGGAAATTTATATTTAATATGGGCTATAAAAGCAGCACAAGGAGTAATTGCCAATTACAATAAAGCTGAAACTGTTTTGGGAGGGCATAGCTGAAGATTGAAAATAAATATTCTAGCAATTTTTGGCAAATATCCAATCACCCTCACAGACAAAATGTTTGGTATTAACATGCAAAAGTGGAAGCTCAAATCCAATGAAATACATATGTGGATCTTCTGAATTTGGGGGCAATGGAGTTGTTTTTGAGATGTATGAGAACTTACTTACACCTATAGTCACAGAATTTCCACCATTTACAAAAAGTTCCTACGTCTTGTTATTTTCCCTCTCAATGCTATCCATTCCCTGTGTGCTTTGATTCCTGGTTTCACTGTTAACATGCATTTCCACCAGGAGCAGATTTTTATGGTGGTATTTTAAGACTATCAACAAACCCATTTCTTCTTATTATTTCCTGTGAAATTTTAAGTCAGCATTTTGAAAAAGGAACCTTTGTGCCCTGTCAGTGGTAATGTAAATTGATACATTCTTGGTGGAAAACCTTATGGAGGATCTTCAAAAAATTTAAAACAGAATTGCCATATGATCCAATAATTCCAGTACTGGGTATTCACTCAAAGAAAATGAAAACACTAATTTGAAAATATATATTTAAAAATATATATGCATTCCTATGATTATTGCAGCATTATTTATAGTAAGTCAAGACAGAAGCAACCTAACTATCCATTGACAGATGAATGGGTAAGGCATACATATATTTTTTTTGTCTTCTGGAATATTATCCAGTGATAAAATAAGGATAAGATTCCACCATTTGTGACAACATGGGTGGACCTTGAGGGTATTATGTTAAGTGAAATAGTTCAGACTGAGAAAGACAAATACCATATGATTTCACTTATATGTAGAATCTAAAAACAAAACAAAGCAAATGAATGAATAAACAAAAGAAGAATCCAACATAAATACAGAGAACAAACTGCTGGTTTCCAGAGGTAAGGGGGCTGGAAAGATGAACAAAATGGATGAAGGGGAGTGGGAAATGGAGGCTTCCAGTTACAGAATGAATAAGTCACAGAAATAAAAGATACAGCAAAGGGATTGAAAAAATAAAGTGCAGTTGCCTGAATTTTTACTCCCATTTACTTTTGGCATGGACTCAAGCACAAATAATCAGAAGGAAGAAGAGAAGAAAATAAAATTAACACAGGAAGGATTTAATACCTCTAGAATTCAGATATTTTTGTATTTTGTTTCTGTCCTTCAATTTCCCACTCAAATTTCAACTTTCTTACTGCCAGTGAGTCTGTTTATACAGTATATGTAGAGTCCATTAAGAAATATTTATGTAGGTGGCACCTGGGAGGCTCAGTTGGTTAGGCGACTGCCTTCGGCTCAGGTCATGATCCTGGAGACCCGGGATCGAGCCCCACATCGGGCTCCCTGCTCGGCGGGAAGCCTGCTTCTCCCTCTCTCACGCCCCCTGCTTGTGTTCCCTCGTAGCTGTGTTTCTCTCTGTCAAATAAATAAATAAAGTCTTTTTTAAAAAATAAAAATAAAAAAGAAATATTTATGTATAAAATCTGGGATAATCTCTTCCCTGGTTTACCTTGTTGGATGAAATGAATATTCCAAAATAAAAGACTTAGACTGCCACTAGGAGGCACTTTCATTAAGTCTCATGCCATATGAAATATGTCAGTTCCATCTGTTTGGGAAAGGAAAGGTGGAAGTATCTAGTGCTGTAAGGGAGATGAACAAAAAATAATTTAATATTTGAGATCCACACAAAGGGTATAAGTAAAATTTAAAATTTTAATAGTCATGCCAGCCACTTTTTGGTTTTGATTATTTTAATAATTAGAGATGCTTAATTTGGAAATAGAAAACTCTGAATTTCACAAAAATACATTGCAGTCATATTATATATTCTATTAAATACCTTTTCTTTTAAGGTTTAGTAAAATAAGAAAGAAATAAAGAAAGATCAAAAGGAGGGAAGGAAGGAAAGAAGGAAGGAAGGAAGAAGGGAGTTTTAAAAAAAACTCATGGATGGGAAGAATAAACATTATTAAAATGTCTATACTTCTCAGAGAAATCTATACTTTCAATGTCATCCTGATAAAAATTCCACCAGCATTTTTCAAAGTGCCGGAACAAACAATCCTAAAATTTGTATGGAACTGGAAAAGACCTTAAATCACTAAGAAAATGTTGAAAAAAAGCAAAGCAGGAGGCATCATGTTATCTGATTTTAAGCTTTATTACAAAACTGTGATAACCAAGAAAATGTGGTACTGGCACAAAAACAGACACATAGACCAATGGAACAGAGTAGAGAGTCTAGATATGGACCCACAAATCTATGGTCAAATCATCTTCAACAAAGCAGGAAAAAGTATCTAGTAGAAAAATAACAGTCTCTTCAATAAATGGTGCTGGGAAAATTGGACAGCTATGTATAGAAGAATGAACCTCAACCATTCTTTTACATCATATACAAAGATAAACTCAAAATGGATTAAAGATCTCATTATGAGACAGGAATCTATCAAAATCCTAGAGGAGAACATAGGCAGTAACCTCCTTGACACAGGCCACAGCAACTTCTTTCAAGACATGTCTCCAAAGGCAAAGGAAACAAAAATGAAATGAACTTTTGGGACTTCATCAAAATAAAAAGCTTCTGCACAGTAAAGGAAACAGTCAAAACAAAGAGGCAACCCATGGAATGGGAGAAGATATTCACAAACGATGCTATAGACAAAGGGTTAATATCCAAGATCTAGAAAAAACTCCTCAAATTTAACATCCAAAAGTATAGAAAATCATGTCAAAAAATGGGCAGAAGACAAGAACAGACACTCCCCCAAAGAAGACATACAAATTTAAAAAAAAAAAAAAAAGAAGACATACAAATGGCTAACATACATGAAAAAATGTTCATCGCCATTAGCCATCAGGGAAATTCAAATCAAAACCACATTGAGATACCACCTTACACCAGTTAGAATGGCTAAAATAAACAGGACAGGAAACAAGTGTTGGAGAGGATATGGAGAAAGGGGAACCTTCTTACACGGTTGGTGGGAATGCAAGTTAGCCACTTTGGGAAACTGTGTGAAGATTCCTTAAAAATTAAAAATAGAGCTACCTTATAACCCTGTAATTGCACTACTAGGTATTTACCCCAAAGATACAGATGTAATGAAAAGAAGGGCCACATGTACCCCAGTGTTCATAGCAGCAATGTCCACAATCACCAAACCGTGGAAAGAGCCAAGATGCCCTTCAACTGATGAGTGGATAAAGAAGATATGCTACATATATATACAATGGAATATTACACAGCCATCAGAAAGGATGAATACCCAACTTTGAAACAACATCGAAAGGGTTGGAGGAGATTATGCTGAGTGAAATAAGTAAAACAGAGAAAGTCACTTATGATATGGTTTCACTTATTTGTGGAGCATAAGGAATAACATGGTGAGTGTTAGGAGAATGAAAGGAAAATTCCAAAAGGAATTGGGGGAAATAGGAGGGGGGGATGAAGCATGAGAGACTGTGGACTCTGAGAAACAAACTGAGAGTTTTGGAGGGGAGGAAGATGGGAATATGGGTGAGCCTGGTGGTGGGTATTAGGGAGGGCAGGTATTACAGGGAGAACTGGGTGTGGTACATAAACAATGAATCTTGGAACACTGAAAAAACAAAATAAAAAAAATTTCTATTCATAACTATATAAGATTTATATAACCAAGGAGACTATCAGTTATTTCTGCAATAGCTATATAGTTAGCAACTAGTCTCATTATCTTTCATTAATGAGTATTGACTGATTGATTGATTGATTGATTGATTCCTATGGGGAAACATGAAGTGGCTCAGCTTCATTCTCCAAGCTTGAGTGGGGCTTTACTCCATATCTCTTCTGAATGTGGGACTGGGGGACCTCCCCACTGCTCACACACATATCTACAGGATACTAGAAAGTTAGTAAAACGTGTGATGTTTCTGAAGATCTACACTGAGAACCAGCATTTGATATTCCTGCAATCATTCTTTTGGCAAGTGTCATCAGTCATCCACCACCAAAAGGAAGAAGAATATTTAATATGTAATAAGAGGAGATACAATGTCAAATATTGAGGGGTACACATGTGTAATTCCATTAAAAGTGAGGGAGAATGGGGACAATCATCCAATCTACCACTGTTTTCTAGGGTTATCAGAAGAGCCATCACGGGGGCGCCTGGGTGGCTCAGTTCATTGGGCGACTGTCTTCGGCTCAGGTCATGATCCTGGAGACCCGGGATCGAGTCCCACATTGGGCTTCCTGCTCAGCGGGAAGCCTGCTTCTCCTTCTCTCACTCCCCCTGCTTGTGTTCCCTCTCTGGCTGTGTTTCTCTCTGTCAAATAAATAAAAAAAAATCAATCTTAAAAAAAAAAAAGAAGAGCCATCATGGTGATGAATCAACAAACTTTTCTTCAACACCCATTATGTTTATGAAGAGCTTATTCTGAGTTGCTTTTGAAACTAATTTAATGTTTAGTTTGTCTCTAGGATATCTCTGAATGGCTTATAGGTTCAGCATTCAAACTGTATTCTTGGGCCAAGGAGACAAAAACTAAGTTGTTTGAATGTGTTGAAAGAGTTTTTTGTGAATCACTGAAGTGCTTAAGTGTTATAAATAAATGAATGTTCTTTCCATCAAAAGAATTCTAGTTCTTTTGTGTATATAACATTTATAATGAAATGCCATATATATAGCAGGTACTTATAGACTTAATAAAAGTCTGTAACTTTTTTCTCACTAGCATAGAAATACACATTGATCATTATTGTAATGCATATGATGCTATATTTAATTTAAATAATTTAAAATGATAGTATATTTAAATAATTTAAAATTAGGAGTCTATATTTTATCATGCAGATGTTCATATATATTTTCTTTTTAAATTATTTTACGGTGCCTGGGTGGCTCAGTGGGTTAAAGCCTTTGCCTTCAGCTCAGGTCATGATCTCAGGATCCTGGGATCCAGGCCTGCGTCAAGCTCTCTGCTCTGCGGGGAGACTGTTTCCTCCACTCTCTCAGCCTGCCTCTCTGCCTACTTGTGATCTCTCTCTGTCAAATAAATAAATAAATAAAATCTTTTAAAAATTTATTTTAGAGCACAAACACATTTGGGATTATTCAAAAACATATATGTATAAATATATATTACTGTGAAGAAAAATTATATATTACTTATGAATTTTATATATCACACATGAAATATATTTTATCTATATCTATATAAGTTCATATTTATTTAAATATATATTTGTATATATTTTATTGTGAAGAAAAGTAAAACTTGGCTTGATATCTAACACTATTTTAACTACAAAATAATAAAAGACTGCCATCAAAAAGATGTTTATATTTGTGTTAAATGATTAAAATTACTAAAGTTTATTAAATTATATACTTTAATATTATCACTAATCTTTTATAATGATGTGGAATATTATATAATTAACTTTATATTTAAATGTAATTGTGTTCATGAAGATACAAGTGCATTTTTGGTTTGAAGTCTAACTTAACAGGCTAACAAAAATGACTATCTCTATTATAATACTGCCCTATGCATCAATAAAACTATTCTTCAGTTTTTACCTGGATTACTATCCACAAACTGCTAAAGATTTCAGAGTGAATAAAGAAAGTGAAAATTTGAAAATAATCTTTTTTTTTTTATACCATGTTAATTTAGAGACTATGCAAATATTCCACAATGAACTTCATAGAAAGTAAAACATTTAGCTACATAGTAGGGTAAGACTTATTATAATCAGTTCTAGGAAGAAATATTTGTGTATAACTTTTACAGAGATGATCCTACTAGTCAAGTTGTCCTACTAGCCAAGGAAAGACATAGTCAACCTAGATTTAAAGGTCAAAAAACAGACTGCTTTTGAAGGAAGGGAAGTATTTAGAGTTAACTTTGTAATCTGTCCTAATCTTGACCATATTTATTTATTTTTAAGACTTTTTAAAATTGTTTTATTTGAGAGAGAGTGAGAAGAGGGATAGGGAGAGAGAATCTGAAGCAGATTCTGTGCTGAGTGCAAAGCCTGATATGGGGCTTCATCCCATGACTGGGAGATTGCAACCTGAGCTGAACCAAGATTCAGAGGCTTAACTGACTGAGTCAACCAGGCGTCCCCACCTTTACCGTACTTACAATCCCATTTCTTGTTATGTGCGAAATATGATCACTTCTATTGAAAGACTCCCCAAATTATCATCAAATTGTGGCTACAAAATCCTAAATCATATTTTGCATTACACTTATCATCTCTATTGGGTCCAAGTGGAAATAAAACTCTTCTGTGAAGCTTCTCAGGTGTGATGCCTCTTAATCTAGAGACCTAATGAACTAAGAAAAAAAATTTCTTTTCACACTTGATAAGTATCATGATGAGCTAAATTGTGGCTGTAATAAATTCTCATATTTTCAAAATGAGAAATGAGATGCACATAGCAATTACTGGGTCCATAAAAATCTGAAATTCCATAGGATGCCAGATCATCCTACTCAAGCAGTAGTGCATACTGCTTTATCTTGTTTTGATCTGTGGGGGTAGGTGCCGAGCTCATTTTCTATGTCTCTTGATTCCACCATATGAGATCTTTCCTCTGTCTCCTGAGATATCGCATTTTCATCCTGAATAAATTACAAAGTTTATAGCTTCATAGCTTTCTCAACAAGCTTCCTGTCTGTAGAAGTATGGCAACCCAAAGGGCATTATGAAATGTAAGCAATTTCCATTCCTTTTCAGTGAAAGTCACCACATTTTCCTTAAAAACTTTTGTGAGAATATTATCTTTAAGCTTACAGTATATTTATTGTGGAAAAAAAAACATCTACAGTTCTTTCTGAGACATTTCTCTATTTTTTGTTTCAGCTTTATGTAAGACCTGTTATCCTAGATGAACTGGTATATGAGGCATCATATTAAACTTTTTTTTTTTAAGATTTTTATTTATTTGACAGAGAGAAACACAGCCAGAGAGTGAACACAAGCAGGGGGAGTGAGAGAGGGAGAAGCAGGCTTCCTGCCAAGCAGGGAACCCGACGTGGGACTCGATCCCGGGTCTCCGGGATCATGACCTGAGCTGAAGGCAGTCACCTAACCAACTGAGCCACCCAGGCGTCCCCATTGTAAACTTTTTAAAGGCATTAATACAGAGTGTTATGAGTCAGAAGTCCTTTTACTTTGAGACTCTTACATTAGCTTGGAGACTAGGTGTAAGTAAGAGCTTGTTTTCCATCCTAATAATTTATGGCTCTTCTGTAACCTTTTAAATTATCCTTGCATTTTTAACAATTTCTTCCATGGCTCACCTTTCTCCTAAAGTTCTTTACCATCTGTGGCTTATAACATTCAACTGACACTTTCAATATTCTGTCTAGGGATCTCTTTGGAAAAATTAACATTTATTAGACCAAGTAACTGCAAGTTACAGTTCTGCCAATTGTTTCACAACTTAATAAAAAAATTGCCATTTTTCCCTCTCTTCAATAATAATTTATACACCATTTCTCCAGCTTTTTCCAACTACATGCTTGGTGATTTTTCATCTTTTGAATTATCACCCAATTCCAAATCTAATGCCATATGTTTTAGGATTTGTAAAGATAGTACCCATTTATGGATGACAATTTTTGTATCAGGTAATTTTTTTTTTGTAAGTCATTCCTGAACTTAAAACTTGTTAGAGCAATGTTGTATCAATTTTTATTTCGGTGAAAGAGTCTGTAATCACGTTTGTTTAGCTTGGTTGCTCTCTGCTGGGCTTCCTCATGGTCTCCAAGGTGAGCGAGTGAGTGAGCTGAAAGCTGCTGTGTGATATTGGGCAGGCTGATTAGTTTAACCAGAGCAGCTTATTATCTGTTCCAGATGATCTCAGAGTCCAGAAGCCTAGTGTGGCCTTGTTAATATGTTTGTGGCTGAGTAAGCTCATTTCCAAACACGTTTCAAGCCTTTGTGCTCTTCACCTTTGGTAATGAATTTTCTATAGGCCACTGAAAGTCATTGCATGTAAGTCACTGCATAAGCCACTGAGATTCAGGGGGTGGAGATACAGCTTGCACATTTCAAAGGGAGCGGAAGTATTTGATCATTTCAACTCTAGCAATACATGTTTCTGCTTGCTCTCTTGTTCTTCTGCCATCAGGAGGTGAAAAGTTTCTCCCAGGTAATGGCTGGTCTACTAGGCTCAGCCTTAAGAGGGATTGTATGTTTCTACTTGCCTTTCTGTACTTCTTTTATCCCCACAAGAAAAGCTTTCTCCACATAGCTCCTATCCCTTTTCATGGATGTCAGAATAGAAACATATGGAGGAAAATCTCTTACCCAACATGTAGTGAGAATCAGCCCAACAATTCTACAGCTTGAATCCGATCACCCAGCCTCAGCCTGTTCACAAAACAGACACACGTGTGTCAGTGAAAATAAAGAACTGCTCTTCTATGCCATTAAGTTTGGAGTATTCAAATGAATCAATAAATGGCTATATATACACTACCACCATGGAGATTGACGACTTGACCTGTGCTCACTGGGTTTATTTCCTTAGATGAACAATGTTCATGATATTTACTTATTATTTATCTGTATGAACCAGTACATTTTCTTTACTATGCCTCAATGATAAGAATTGCATGTCCTGTTAGGTACAAATGGAATCAATGTGTTTTTACTGCCATAACTATCCATGGTGAACGAGGAACCTGTGGCCAAGTTATTTTTTTTTCTTTTTGGGGTGAGCAGGATATTTACAAAGAATTCTAGAAATATCAGCCTAATATTTGTACAGTCAGATACCTGCTTATGAATGCAAGGTCACATCTAAATAGTAAATGGGATATTTGGGGACCAATATTAAAAAGATTTTTTTTTTATTCAACCTGTGCATAGTGATTTTTTGTTAAAAAGTTGCTTCAGTCTTTCTGTTTGGGTATTTGTTAACAAGAATTTATAGCAATACTTGAAACAGGACCTTTTCATACAACAAAAATTTTGTTGAAATTAATTTAGTGGATACTATGGAATGAACATATGACTTAAAGAATTACCTTCAGTACAATCCCTACACACACACACACACACACACACACACACACCGTGCACTCCTACACCAAGATATTTCTCGATAGGGCAATGTTTAACCCCCATGAATTAGTAAAGGTGGAAGCCCCAAGCTTGGTTCTTATATTGGGTTTACAGTCCACTGATTTATGTCTATAGTACATGATGTCTCAATTTTATTTTGCTGCATCAAGATACACAAGCCTGATTACTTCCTTGATTCAGTTGTTATATTTACTCAGTGCTCTCCATTTTTATGCCAACATTTTCTCAATATATGGTCCTTAAAATGTAGAGAATATATCATTTGAAATAATTATCTCTCTATTTGCTATTGCAAAAAGTACCATATGAAGACACTCGAGGGAAAATTTTTCTAGTTTAAGTGAATTCTGCTAACAAATTCTGTAATATGTGCTTGTTATACAAACCATATTAGACCATACTTTGTGGTATATTGAGAGAATTTATAAAAGTTGATGGCTATAGGAGCAGAAATGATTCTTTGTGGGTTTGAATATTCTTGAAGAATTCCCCACTTTCTCAGAATCTGACCCTTGAGCTGTTATTTTCTATGAAGCTTGTGGGTTATCAGATTACAGAAGCCAAATGAATGGTACCTTGTAAATATTTCATGGTCATATCATGCTTATGAGAACAGTGTAAAATGATCTGGGGGTCTTGAAAACATGCTAGATCCTAGGTTCAATCAGTTGCTTTGATGGGAAATCCAGAGATCCATAGAGCACTTGGGTGCATTTTATTTTCATTGGGTGTTTTATTTCTACTTCTTATTTTATTTTGAAGGTTTTACTAAAGTATTTATTTGTGAAATGGTAGAATCAAACTTCAAAAAGGTAGGATGTAAGGCTACAAGGGCAAGTCTCTGAAGTTTTCTAGGCACAGCTGAACATCCTCACAGCATCTTGTCATCCCTGGTATTGTGTATCAGTGGGTGCAAGTTCCCTTTGATTAAGTAATTGTGTTCAGGAAACTCTCAGACATGAACATACAATTATTGTTTCTATCTTCTTTTTGCTCCTCTGACCCACAAAAAGATATTTGGCTCAACTGGAGGGGAATGAAAGGAATAAAATTGAACAATTAATTCAAATTGTAGTTTTTAAATTTCTTACAAATCCTCTTTTCAACAAAAGGAAACACAGAAATCTGTTCTCAACAGCCCTTCAGAGATATACCGGCACACCTAAAATAAAATGTGTAACTGAAATTCAAAAAGAACAATTTTAATTTTCAAAGTGAATCAATTACACACACTTGCATAGGAAATAAAATGACACATTAGATTTTGTGAGCAACATTAACCAGAGAGAAATATCCAAAATGAAATGAAATACTGAACAATAATCAGGATTGTAGATGTCTTTCTTTGTTTTTCTTCAAAATTTTTAAAGCTGCTACATCAGCAATTTCAAATTAATAAAAACATTCTAAAGTACACATTATTTTGAGGTTTGTTGAGTTATATATTCTGTTCTCATGCCCATTTTGAAATACAGCTGCAGAGGTAAATTATATTTTCTGATGCCGTCACACATTCCATTTTTATCATTAAAATGACACACTTTAATGAAATAACTAACAGTTAATATCAGCAGATGGAAAATCATGTTTATTCTTTGACTGGTTACCATGATGAACTGTAATCTCAGATCTTGCACCCAGGAATTCAGATATTTAGTACCATTTCTGTGCTTTAAAAATGTGCATCCATATATTTATGTGTCTGACTCCTATGTGGCAGGTCAGTCATACATGTACCTTATGTCTTATTACTGCCATAAGTCCAATGATCTGTTTTGATGGTTTTCGAACATTGCAATGCCTCCCCAACTTTATTCCACTTCTATTATGTGACATACCCATGCAAACAATATTATGCCCTTGGACTTTTAGAGGCTGGTTTATAATATTAGCATACAAGGAGTAAGATAATGAAGGAATGAGACAGTATTTTGATATCCTATTCTTTATATAGTTCATTTTTCAATCTGACCTCAAGTAGAATATAATGGTTACTTCTGAAAGGCTGCCAAGGGTTAAGAAGCAAATTACAAATGATATTAACAAGACGATAAAACTTTTTAGAGCAAGGATATTATTACTGTAAATTATTAGTGAAAGTTATCTTTAAATATAATTTTGTAAAAAAATACACACATATAAACACATATGACTCTATTCCTATCTTTGAATGGAACTATTTATCATGGCAAGAAACTGTTATAGAATTCAGTAGGTTTTCTGCCATTGTGGTAGGATGAATGATAAATCAGATGCAAGCCAGGGTTCCTTAATATTTTATTGGGTCATGAGTTATGGTTTTGTTCAATTGAAAATTATAAGATAGGTTTGCCTCAGGCAAAGAACATAATGTATGCAAAAGGAAAATAGATTAAGCAAACATTCCATGAGTTTAATCATTTCAAACATTATACTGGATAAAGGCCCTGGTCCATTTGTCTTTAGTTCAGGAGACAATTTTACCTCCATATAACATGATCACAAGATGGGAGTTGTCACTACAGCTCTGGAAATGAGATGTTCATAATGAATAGTCGGTAGAAGTCATTACTCTGATTCAATGTTTTTCTTTGTGAACAAGGATAAGGAACAGTGCAGGAACCGAAGCTTGTGGCTATTTTTTTCTTTTATGGAAAGTTAATTTTTTTCTATCTCTAATTATTGTTTATCCATTTACTTTCATATTCATTCAACATACATTTACCGAGCACGACTTTGTGCCAGGGACACTGTTCAGAGCTCATTATGAAGAGCCACTTCTAATTAATTTTTGGTGGCTAGCACTTTTGAAGTGAGAACAATTTTGTGTGGGCTTTCTTAGACTATGGCATTTGTAAAGTTGCCCAGATTTTACCAAAATAATGAAATTGACATTACAATCTCAATCTTTATTTAATTAATGTCCTTTTACATTCTTTGAGAAGTTAGCATATGTCTGTTCTTATATACATAAAACAATGCTCTATTAAACAACTTGGTATAAATAATATTTAAAGGTTATAAGGCAATGTTAAATCAACCTTAAATCAGCGTGTATTTGGTTTCAGGCTCTTTGGTTTTGTTTGGGGAGGTTTTTCATGTTCCAAGTTGTGCTTTACCTGGTAACTCCTCATAAAATGTTTTGGTTCTGGTGAAAAAGAACAGTAATAAAATCATAGTAGTCACATTAGTTTTATGTTCCTCTCTGACAATTCTCCAACCTGGGGTCTCAATATACTGGGATATAGGAATCTCAAAGGAGGAATTATATGGCCATATATTTTAACTGTAATGTTTCTCTGGCAAGCTATCCAAGAAATGTGTCTCCTGAGGACTGAGGATCAACCTCATACAGGCTTAGGAAGAGACACAATAAACATTTCAGCTACTTGTCACTAGGCTTTAGGATAACCTACTGAGCAACTGTTCTATATTGGTCAGAGGCAGATGCCTCTTGTCTGAGATTATCAGTGTAATCTGTAATCTGAGTTCATTTACTGTCCCAGCCAGAGATATCTGTTCATTTCTATAGAACACTGAAGAGGAAACCTACAAAACTTCTCACGTATAAAGTTCAATTATTTCAAATGTTTAAAAAGTCATCTAATCCTTTTTTCTTTTAAGTATTTATCATATATTTTTGCACAAGAGAATCTATGTATTGCTGGTGCATTGTAACAATAAAATACTCAATAGTTTCTACCCGGATGGACATTATCTTCTGACAAAAAGATAAACAAATAAAATAAATTTCATTATATATTGAAATATGCTATGGATAAATATAAAACAGTGAAAAAAATACTGAGTCATATGAGGAAAAGTTTGCTTTTAGGGTTTTTTGAATGAATTATATGAAAGTTTTAGGAAAAGGTGATTTTTAAGCAAAAACTAAGAGAAGTAAGAACACAGAACTCTGTCTTTGGAAAATGTATTCCAGACAGGTGGAGTAAATCTTGTGTCTGACTTCAAAATTAAAGGTTTTGGTGGGGATAATTCCACCCTTCTAGGAAGAGAATGGTCTTTTAAGATCCTGAAAATACTTTGTCTTTTACTCTGAGTGTAACAGGATCCTAGCACAGGAATGACATGTTCTGAAATAGATATTAACTTGATAATCTGATTTTTTAAAATAAATTGAGGAACAAGGGTAGAAGCAAGGATTATTAGGAAAGAGGACTCTTCTCATAATTTATAAAATCAATGAAAGTGACTTGAACTAGGTTGATAGTGGTTGAGGGGAAACCAAGCAGAAGATTTTGAATATCTACATGTTTTTTTCACAGTGAAAATGAGGCAAAGGTACAGAGATTTCTCATACCCCCAGCCCTCACATTTACATAGCCTCCTGCAATATCAACATCCCCCACTGGAATGGGACATTTGTTACAACTGATGAACCTCTATTGACACATCAGAATTACCCCAAACCCTCTGTGGTCTGCCAGTTCCTCCCTCTCACCAACTAAAACATCTGTCAATCAGTGATCTTTTTATCGTCTCCATACTTCTGCCTTTTCCAAAATGGCATATAGTTGGAATCATATAGTAGGCAACATTTTCAATTGGCTACTTTCACTTTAATATGTATTTAAGGCTTCTAAAGTTATGGGCACGTGCTTGTCCTATTACAAAGAACATAATGGAGTAAAAAGGATGACTGCAAATCTCAAAAAGAAGGGGTTGTAATTTACTTGATTAGATGCTATATCTACTTTATATTTAAAACTTAAGATTGGGGAGATAGTATTCATTTAGTACTTTTTTCTTTTACAATGCCTGATGTAAATGAATGAATTACTGTTACTCTGAAAGAAGACAAAAATCAGGGAGGTGAGTCACAAAAACATGTCAAGTTCTATATCATTAAAAATCTCTTTAAAAGCTATTAAATAAAAATGTCAAATCATTTTTAAGAAATAAATAAAATTTAGCAAGAATATGACAATCCTTTTTTAAAATCCCCTCCTTAATTTTTTTAATAAATTTTGGGAGAGTATAAATTACCTGTATAGTTTACATAAATCATGCCGGTCTAGATTATAAGCAAAGCTGGAAGTGTTTATTTGAGAATATATATTGGTTTTTACTTTATCATGTATGTAGGACAGTCATTATTATGTTTGGCCAATAAATACTGACTGCATAGTATTTTTGATCCTGGTATATACAATACAGGCTCATAAAAAATTCAAGCAAAATGTTGCTAAAACATAGCTGATTTATCCAGGAGTTGAGACTGTAGTATATTTGTAGGATTCAGACCTTATTCCCAGTGAAATACTCATGCCATTGGACTGCACTATTTGATCTTGTTTCTTCAGTATTTGACCTTGAGGAACATGATAATATAGCTTCATTTGGGAGGAAAGTAAACTTTTAAAAGTCATCACTAGTTCTAAGGGACAAATATATAGGGGGAATGAAGAACTTACACTCAGGAAAAAAAAAGGGGGGGGTAAGGATAGGAAGCTGTCCTTAGAAAGTCGAGTATGGGAAAATAGTCTATTCTCCAGAAGTCTTTTATTTTATAGTGACAGATCCAGATCTCATGGATATGGGGGCGGTGGGGGCAATAAAATGCCACACTTAGAGTTGACATTCTCCTGAAAAAGTAAACACAGTACAAGCAGGGCAGTTTAAATTATCACTTGATTTGACATAGGTAATCAATAGAAGATAGAGCCAATATTGATGTGGGGAGCAAATGCACTAAAACGCCAGGTGCAAAAATAATAATAATAATAATAATAATAATAATAATAATAAAGCACCAGATGCATGCAGATCATCACTCTTTTGTTGTTGTTTTGTGAAAAATCTTTGACCTAAGAGAAAATATCATGGAAAGTGCCAAAGAGATTCTTAATTAGAGATAACTGTGAACCGAGCACAGTGGCTAAATCAGGGAAGAGCATAGCGTGGACAGATGACTGAACTATTCCCAGGAGCTCTGTCTGGCTGTAGCCCTAAGCCTCTTTCAGAACATAGTCACTGTGGATCACTGAATGAATGAGTAAACTATCCACTGACTGAGAAGTGGGAAAAGTACCTGACAAGCCAATGTATGGCTGACTGGCAAGGGCTGGAGAGAATCAGGCAGTTTGAGCCCATTTGTCAGGTACATCAGTTTATAACTCAGACACATCAACAAAAAAATAGCAGAGAAAATTAAGGATAGATGTAACATTATGACATTCAAGCTGGCTAAGTTTTCACAGAAAATACTATGAAAAGAAATCAATTAAAAATTTGCCTTCACTTATTTGTGGAACATAGGGAATAGCATGGAGGACATTAGGAGAAGTAAGGGGGAAATAAAGGAGGGGGAGTGGTTGAGAATCAGAGCAGGAGAGGAACCAAGAGAGACTAAAGACTCTCGGAAACAAACTGAGGGTTTTAGAAGGGAGGGGGGTGGAGGGATGGGTGAGCCTGGTAGTGGGTATTAAGGAGGGCAAGGATTGCACGGAGCACTGGGTGTTATACGCAAACAATAAATCATGGAACCCTACATCAAAAACTAATGACGTACTGTATGGTGACTAACATAACACAATAAAAAAAATTTTTAAATGCGCTTTACATAATGAGATTAACAAATAGTTTTCTGCAAATCTATCCAATCAAGAGGTTTTAAAAAGCTTGAAAAATATTACTTGAGATAAATCTTCTGCAGAAAATGCAGAAACAGAAGCTGCTCTTGTTCAAGTGGAGGGGGAGCTCCAGAGCCCACTTGGGGTTCCTGCTCCTTCCTCATAAGTAGCGAGGATACATCTGCTTCTTATTTAGAAAGTTCTAGAGCCCTCTTGAGCATATTTGGAGTATTAGCAATCTCATATGAACAAATTTAATCCTCCATCAAAAGGAATCCTCCTAACCTCTTGCTGAACAACAAAAGTCACAGATGTGGAACATATGTTTGAAATTCTGAATTCTTTAGAACTCATGATTTATATCTACAGAGAAAGCAGACATGCACCACTTTACCTGTATTTGATTCATGGGCAACATGCGGGTAAGAACCGCATGTAAATCACAATCAGCCAGTTGCATAATTAATTATGAGCAAGAGGACACTCTTGGAAGCCTGGAGTTTAATATCGGTGCATACTTTGTATACATTTAAGCATTTTATAGAACTTTGGTTTCCCCTGACAAATTTTCCTATGTGTGAAAGAATCAAACTGGTGTGAATTCTAGGTTAAGTTTTTGTATTTTTGTGACTAACACAAAGTGAACTTCATATATAGATTGTAGAGACATGTCTTACAATCCAATGCCTTATAATTCAGAGACTTAACTATCTATTGCTGTATATTACAATTACACATATAGCATTAATGTAACGTTAGCTAAAAGGCCTGTCATATACTCATGAAATTAAGGGGGAAAAGTTCATTTTTATTTTAGTTTTAGCTTTAAACAGATAACTCTGGAATATTACTCAATTTATATTAACTAAGACTGATAATCAATGCTTTCATTTACACTTAAATACTAATGCATGTAGCAACATTAAATCCAATGACTTTGATTTTCTCTTCCTGGAGCTATTCGAAATTATTTAATCCATCTTTCTTAACACTCAAATCTGGTCCATTAAGACTTTGAAAAGGCAAAGAAATGCTGCATTAAAATTAAAAGCTCATATTCTGAAAAGCAGCTAGCCACACTCTGAGACATTAATGTCTAAATGTAATATTTTGGTATTTGGTATATGAAGGAAAATAAGCTATTACTGCTTTTGACCTTTAGAAGATATGTTTTATGTATGGTTAAAATAAATAAACTCCTGTTTGCTGATAAATAAACAAGGCCATTTTGGGAGTCAGTCGAAATAACTGTATACATGGGGAAAAAAAAGAACTGTGTATACATGAAATTTTAGGAAGTTCTAAACTTTGTACCCTACAGCTATTCAGCCCTATTCATTATTATTCTACTTTATTCAATTGTATCCAATTATTTATGCACATCTAGCCATCTAATCAATTTCAGCCCTGTTTTTTAGCTACAAGTTTTCTTGGGACTAGTAGAAAAAAAAATATTGCTTTAGGTATTAACAAATTATATTCTTTGTTAAAGTAAAATTATTTGATGCAGATATTTCTCTGATTCTTTTCTCAGTTTTGTATATTCTATTTTAATGATCATCTTTACAAACTTTAACATATCATGTCTACAGTCCTTCCAGAAGTGTCATTTTCAGTCTAGATTTTTAGGATATGATGATACTTGACTACATTTTCTTATAATGAGCATCCAGGAATAGATTCCTACTCCAGTTCTGTAGACCTTGCCAACCAATTAGAATGAAAGGACACAAGCCTTGTTAGAATTAGTGAACCTATCCTTTGGCTAAGTCATTCTTACATACCTTTATGAAATTATCACTATTCTTATTCTGCCCTTCTCATGCATTAATGTGGGCTATGCCAATGTACAATGCAGAAAGTTCAGTGAGTTTAATTAGTAATCACGAGTGTCTTTTTTAATAATATTAAAAACCATCAAAATACATTCACTGATTTAATAAACAAATACACTATCGTGCTGTTCTGTCTGAAAAGTTTTCTTTCCTAAGCAATTCTACATTTATTATCATAGTTTGAGGGAAATATGCTGGTAGGATAATGCTTCATATGTAAACATAATTTAATTTGTAGTTTTAGAAATTTTACTAGTTTTGGCACTTCTCTGAAGATTCACAGAGATCTTTTAGAAATTCAATGTTATGTAACTATTAAGCAAGGATTGTGAATAATGTGTTATTTTCAAAATGAGAAGTATCAAGGTTTCCTCACAATTCATAATTACCCTTATTTTGAAAACATCAAAATGAGAAGTATCAAGGTTTCTTCACAATTCATAATTACCCTTATTTTGAAAACATAGGTAAAAGTGAAAGGACAATTAATCCCCAAAATAAAACCATAATCATCAGGATGATTTTCCACAAACTAAATGGAAATAATATAAAAGAATGGTCTTTGGAGCCATATTGCTAAAATATGAGTCCTGGATTTGTGACCTTAAGCATATAACCTCCATGTCTGTTTCTTCATGTTAAGAATGGAGTAACGATCATCATACCTATTTTATAGGGTTGTTGTCAGTTCTAAACAAGTTACCATGGAGAGAACACTGAAAACTATCACATGCATGTGTATGATCTCTTGCTACTATTCTCCAAACTCAGTGATATATTTAGGCTGAATTGAACATGTAAGCGGTACTTGACTTTCTCTTCTTGGCTTATTTCACTCAGCATAATCTCTTCCAGTCCAGTCCATGTTGCTACAAAAGTTGGATATTCATCCTTTCTGATGGAGGCATAGTACTCCATTGTATATATGTACCACATCTTCTTTATCCATTCATCTGTTGATGGACACCTTGGCTCTTTCCACAGTTTGGCGATTGTGGCCATTGCTG
>PITA01028104.1:7781-19993 GCA_004023965.1 Spilogale gracilis
AAGATGTCAGACTAGAAGGACTTAGCACTCATCCCCCCCTCAAAAAAAAAAAAAAAAAAAAAAAAAAAAAACAGCTCTGGGAAAGCTCCAGCGTATAATGAAAAAGTTGCAACAACACAGTGGAGAACAAAAACTGATGATAGCTGCATAGAAGAGCAAAGAAAGCATTTTACCTATATCACCCTATCCCCCAGCCTGAAATACTTGGGCAACAAGAGAGCCTCAAATTCCCCCATGGGGATAAGGGGAGCAGGAGAACCCCAGAAGCTCTAGCCACCAACGACTACAGTAGTCTTCACTGCTGTCATAGATACACACAGCTTATCCCCAACAACGACTCCCACTTTGCTGACACTGAACTCAGCTAATAGAGCTGTCCAGAGTCCACACCGCTATGCCTCCCACCTCCAGCCACAGTGTCCCAACCAGATGGCACTCATACATGAAGGTCTTCCCCCACCAGAGCTAGTCTACAAAGTCTAAAATAGAGGACTGTTCCTTCAACTGCATAAGTGTTCTTAACACATATGTTCATTAATTAGATGGGAGGAATCATTCCAGAGTATAAACGCATATCAACTCATTCTGAAGTATCTTACAATTTTGTCAGTTATACCTCAATAAAGCTAAAAAAGGAAGACTCAAATAAATAAAATCAGAAACTTAAAGAGGAAACATTACAATAGATACCTCAGAAATTTATAAGATTGTATGAGACCCTTATGAACAATTATACTCCAACAAAGGATACAACCTATGAGAAATGGTGAAATTCCTAGAAACATACAACCTACCAAAACTGAATTAAAAAGAAATAGAAATCCTAAACAGACTGGCAACAAATAAGGAGATTGGATCAGTAATCAAAAACCTTCCAACAAATAAAAGCCCAGGACCAGGTGATTTCGTAAGTTCTACCAAACATTCAAAAAAGAATTATTACTAATCTTTCTTAAACTCTTAAAATATAAGAAGTGGGAATACTTCCAAATTCATTTTGTGAAGCCAGCATCACCACTCTTTCACAATTTTTCAACATAGCAGTGGAAGTCCTAGACAGAGGAATTAGACAAGGAAAAGAAATAAGGCATCCAAATCAGAAAAGAAAAAGCAAAAGTATCTCTATTTGCAGATGACATGATCATATGTGAAAAAACTCTAAAAGCTTAACAAAAAAATAGTTAGAATTAATAAACAATTCAGTAAAGTTATGGGATACAAGATTAAGAGGCAAAAATCAGTCATATTTCTGTAAACAAACAACAGTCCAAAAAAAGGAATTGAAAAAGCAATCTCATTCACATAGTAACAAAAAGAACAAAATACTTAGGAATAAACTCAACCAAAGAGGTGATAATCTTATACATTCAAAATTATAAACGTAGGAAATTTAAAAAGACACGCTCATGTATATGGAATAATATTGTTCATATATTAATACGTTAATTGTTGGTATGTCCATACTATCCAAAGTGATCTACAGATTCAATGTAATTCCCATCAAAATACCAATGACATTCTTTATAGAAGTAGAAAAACAATCTAAAATTCATGTGGAACTACCAAAGACCCTGAATAGTCAAAGCCATCTGGAGCAAAAAGAAAAAGCTCAAGGCATCACACTTTCTGATTTCCAAATATATTACAAAACCACAGTAACCAAAATAGTATGGTACTGACATAAAAACAGATATATACGCCAAGGGAACAGAATCGAAAGCCCAGAAATAAACACTTACATATGGTCAAAAGATCTTTTAAAAGGTGTCAAGAGTACACACTGTGGGAAGGACAGTCTCTTCGGTACACCATCTTGGAAAACGAAATATCCATATACAGAAGAAAGAAAATGGACTCTTATCTCACTCCAGCTACAAAAATCAATCTAAATGGATTATTAGACTTAAGCATAAGACCTAAAATTTTAAAACTATTAGAAGAAAATATAAGGAAAAGACTTCTTGACATTGTTCTAGGCAATGATATTTTAGATATGATACAAAAAGTGCAGGCAACAAAAGCAAAAGATATGTGAGATTGCAACAAACTGAAAATCTTCTGCACAGCAAATATATGAAAGGCAAATGTGAGAGCAAATATGAAAGAACAAAATGAAAGACAATCTATAGAATGGGAGAAAATATTTACAAACCACGTATCTGATAAGAAGTTGAAATTCAAAATACATACGGAATTCATATACCCCAATAGAAACAAAAAAGATTTAAAAATGGGCAAAGGACCTTAATAGACCTTTCTCAAAAGAAGACATACAAATGGACCAGAGGTATATGAAAAACTTCTCAATATCACTAATCATCAAGGAAATGCAGATTAAAACTACAGTGTTTTTACTTACTTATAATGAAACAGGTGAGAATTTTCACACCTGCTAGAATGGCTATTATCAAACAGACAGGAGATAACAAATGTTGGTGAAGATGTGGTGGAGAAAAGGAACCATCCTTTTGCAAGAAAAGGAACCACCATTGCACCCTTTGGTGAAAAAGCAAACTGGTATAGCCATTATGAAAAACAGTAAGGCTGTTCCTCAAAATATTAAAAACTCATTCAGAACTGCCTCATCATTCAGCAATCCCACTTCTGGTATATATATCCAATGGAAATGAGATCAATATCTCCAAGATATCTATTCTCCCATGCTCATTGCAGTATTATTCACAATAGCCAAGGCATAGAAACAACATAAATTTCCTTTGATGGATAAATAGAAAAGTGAAAGTGGTGTGTATATATACAATGGAAGATTTGTTCAGACTTTTTAAAAAAGGGGGGAAATCCTGACATTTATAACAACATAGATAAGCCTGGAGGACAATATACTAAGTGAAATAAGCCAGATACAGAAAAACAAATACTTCATGATCTCATATATATATATTTATATATATATATATATATATAATCTTAAACAGTCACCTCTGTTAAGATAGAGAGGATAGTGGTAGCTTCCAATGGCTCAGGGGAGGGGGAAATGAGAAGATGTTAGTCCAAAGGTACATTTCGGTTACATAAGATTAACAAGTTCTGAAAATCTAATGTACAGTAATGTCAATATAGTTAATAATACTGTATTGTATACTTGAAATTAGATGTTAAATATTCTCACCAGAAGAAAGGAAGGAAGGTAGGGGGCTCATGGCTGGCTCAGTCAGTGGAGCATGCAACTCTTGATCTCGGGATTGTGAGTTTGTACCCCAGTTGGGTGTAGAGATTACTTAAAGAAGGAGGGAAATGATAAATAAATGAAGTGATGGATATGCTCATCAACTTGATTGTGACAATCATTTCACTAAGTTGTACAATTTAAATATACACAATTTTTGCCAATTACACCTCAGTGAAGATGGAAGGAGATCATGGTATTATTACATAGGATTATGTGTGGAAAGTGCTCAGCAGAATGTTTCATATATTCATATATTCAGATAAGAAGTAAACACATACCAAATAGTAATAGTATATTTGAAGTTATTACAAATGTGAAGAACGACTTTGAACCTTCAGTGAAATGTGTTCTATGGAACAGATCTGAGAAAATCATCTTTTGAAAAATTAGGTTATAAAATATTCCAAATCCCAATGATACTGTGAAACAAAGGTAAATCTCAATTGCCCTAGTGTGGCATATTCTCATGTCCTGGTTTCAAACTTTGTAACTCACAGTCCCTCTAAAAGACCTTTGAAAACCTGCGTACTTCTTCATATACTTAAATTTACTTTTTTTAAAGATTTTATTTATTTATTTATTTATTTATTTATTTATTTATTTATTTATTTATTTGAGATGGAGACAAGAATGAGCGTGAGCAGGGGAGGAGCGGAGGGAGAGGAAGAAGTAGACTCCCTGCTGAACAGGGAGCCCAATGTGGGGCTCTATCCCAGCGCCCAGTGATCATGACCAGAGCCAAAGTCAGACACTTAACTGACTGAGCCACCCAGGCTACCCAATTTTACTTTTTATTAGGAGTTTTTAATTTTTCTTTCTTACTATCAGGAAAGAGAAGTGTATACATTTCATGAAATAAAATAAATGAGGTCAGACTAACTGGAATAAATACCTCATAATATGTTTCGATGAACTAGATATTAACTCTTATATTGAATTAAGCACAGCTGATCTGCAAGCCCAGCTCAGAAACAGCCTCTATTAGAAGTGCTTCTATAGAAATTAAAGTTAGTTTCCTGGCTCTACAACACTGGGTTGGAAATTTAGTATGATACATTTGACTAGTTTTCCTATTTTTCAAAGAAACTTCATACTCATCTCTCCTGATGGGGTTTATCTCTGACCTATCACTTGGGGGGAGAACCACTACTCTTGAATCTTGATGGCCTTTAAAGAGATACATTTCCAAAAGGAAAATGGCTAAAAATAAGCTGTTCTGACGTTGAAGATATTCCCATATATTTTTACTTTCTGTGCTTAATTCAGCCCTCTTCTTTCAGGGAAATACATTTTCAATTCTTGGGAAAATGGAAGGATGATAATTTCCCACAAGGTCAATAAAGAGAAAGCAGTATCAATATATTTATAGACTGTTTCAACAGAAGAGAGAGGAAAAAAAAAAAAACCAAAGAGATGATAATATTTTTTAAGTGCTGCAACTGCTCCATAAGATCACTGGCTCTTGGGTTGTAAAGGAAATATTGACAGAATCTGAAACTTAATTGATGCTTATCAAAAGATTAGGCAGATAAGTTAAAAACTGTTAGGTAACATTTACACCCACCAAGTCTCCTAAACCAATATCCTGGAAAGATTGCATTATCAATGAGGGAAAGGTCACAGAATTCTTGAGCTAGAAGCATTTTGAAGATATCTAGCCCACTAACTTCATTTCCAGGTACGAAGAAAATGTGAAACTATAAGAAGTGTTTTTTAATATATCTTTAAAATCCATTATCTTTTCTTTATTGTTTTTTTTTTCATTATCTTTTCTTTAAAAAGAGAAAACAAATGATATCTAGTGCAGATGTCAAATGGGGAATAAGAGAAGAATCTCTTCTGATGCTCTCTTTCTGACATTAAGGGTATTTCTTCCACAGCCAGGCTGCAAAGTGTTGGTGTAGCAAAAACTCTTTGTTACAAAAATTCTAGACAAAGTATTTATCATAAAAGGTTAACTGTAATGTGTTACAATTTTGTTGTCCCATTAGATGAAATTATTACATAGTGGGGGGTCTGTGAATAGTTTAATAGTTTAAAGCCCAAGTCAATGAAATAAATTTCAATCCCCATATTGTTTAGCTATGTGGGCACTGTTCTAAGTTAATGCCTGCTCCCTGACCTTGAACAGTCTTCTCAAGAATCTGTATCGGGGGGCACCTGAGTGACTCAGTCATTAAGCAACTGCCTTGGGCTCAGGTCATGATCCTAGGGCCCTGGGATCCAGCCCTGCATCTGGCTCCCTGCTCCAAAAGGAGCCCACCTTTCCCTCTCCCGCTCCCCTTGCTTGTGTTCCCTCTCTCTCTGTTTCTCTCTGTTAAACAAATAAAATCTTTTTAAAAATGTATTTTAAAAATAGAAAAGACTCTGTATTAGGGTTAAGAAATAACTCAGTAAGCAAGTGCAGATTATCCAACAAAAACTCATTCACCATGACTGGAAATGGATCTCAAAACACAAACACTGCTAATGGAGATATACTAAAGATGGAATCCTAGAATAGTAGGCTTAGAAGGGATCTCTGAGATTATCTAATAGAGCCCTCAATTTACCTCCAACTAAACTTAGAGAAGTTGAATAATTTGTCCAAGGTAAGCAAAGAGCGGGGCTTGAAATAAAACTTCTGATCATCCTGAGTATCATGTTCTTCAACTACAAATATAATTTATTTATATATTACCTGGCCTAATAACTTAATTGGGTGGTTATGAAGTTTAAAATGAAGTAATATAGAGGCATCTGGGTGGCTCAGTTTGTTAAGCAGCTGCCTTCAACTCAAGTCATGATCCCAGGGTCCTAGGATCAAGTCTCATTTTGGGCTCCCCACTCAGTGGGGAGTCTGCTTCTCCCTCTGTCTCTCCTCCCACCACACTCCCTCTCTCTCTCTCCCTAATAAAAAAAATAAAATCTTTTTTTAGAAAATGAAGTGATATAGATGAATGCACTATTTTTTTAAGGAAAGAAAAACTGCCATATGTAATACCTCATTTGGATGTGTCTGGAGTCTTGGAGGCTTTGCTATCCTATCTACATTCTCCTATGAATGGATCTTGACAGCTTGTTTGGACATTCTAGCAGGGGAGCACAATTACTGGTACACCCTTCACTGAAGAATGGTCCTCCTCTGTCAAGGAAGGTTGTCTTCCTCAACCAAGTGTACAGCTCCAGGAGGAACACACATAGAGCAGTGAGAAAGAAATAGGCAGCCAGATTAACCTGGCAATCAATAGGGTGACAAATGTTATAGCCAGATACCCTCCCATCTGATGAATGCACAATTTTAAAGTGATCTTGACATTGTGATGAAATATAAGGCAGTGTTATCTGAGAAAGAGACTGGTATCTTGTGAACAGAATCTGAATTTAAGTTCTAACCTAACCATTTACAGGATAACCTGGGAAAATCCCTTCACATCTTTGAGCCTGAACTTCATCTTTAAGAAAGGGAAAATAATGAACTATTCTGACAACCTTACATAATTGCAAAGATCAAATGAGGTAGATGATTCTTCATGATAAAGGTCATAGTAAACTATAAAGTGCTGTGACAGCAAAACCCAAATATAACCCATGTTCTATGTGCCCTAATTTATGTAGAGTAATAGAAACAGCCCAGCAAAAAATACAAACAGACATGCTCACACATATATGTTCATGTGCACATATAGTTACTATGGTCTGAGGATTTTTTTAAATTCTAGTTTAGCCATTCTAGTGGATAAGAAGTGGTATCTCATAGTGGGTTTGATTTGCATGTCAATAATGACTAATGATATTGAGCATCTTTTCATATGCTTATATCTCTTTCATATATGTTCTCCCATTCCATTGGCTGGCTGTTTTCTTGATGGTGTCATTTGAAGCACAAAAGTTTTAATTTTGATGAAGTCCCATTTAACTGTTTTTTTTCTTCTATTGCTTACGCTTTTATGTCTTCTTTTTAAATTTTGCACTCATTCAAACATATATACACAATACAGACAGCTTTAAAACTAGTCCAGGAGCTAGAGACTATCTGCTCCAAAGCTGTCCTAGCCACAGTAGATCTTCGCTGGACATAAGAAACAGATTAGAACTCTGTACCACATGAATTCATTGATTCATTGATTTCTATGCTCTTTCATCAGCCCACCTCTCCACTCCCACCACACCCCTCCCTTTGTTTTTGCCAAAGTTCCCTTTGGAAGTTTCCAACGTTATCACAGCAGAACTAAAGAAAAAAGGTTATATCTCTGACCAGATATGTTGGGAAATCAATATGTTCTCAATGATCAGATATCTTTGTGTTACACCTTCAATTAAAAAGTTCAGAAAGGAGAGGTGAAGAGTTTCAACTAACTGAATAATTCTAAGAGTCCAAGATGGCAGAGGAATAGAAGACCTAAATTTTATCTGATCCTAGGAATTCAGCTGGAGAATTATCAAACCATCCTGAACACTTACGAACTCAGCTGGAGATCAAAGAAAAGAATAGCAGCAACTCCATGAACAGAAAAGCAACCACTTTCTGCAAGCTTTGTTATGGTGGAATTGGCGATTAGAAACTGTATATATTTAACTTGAAAAAATAAATAAATAAAAATTAAAAGTTCAGAGGGGCCACTATAGAAAGTATGGACCCAGAAGGGTCAGAACTGGGTGGAATCATGATTATTCTTTTTTTATAAAGACACCAAATTAGCAAGAATAAATGACAGCTAAAAGCCTGAAAGAAAAGTTGGAAAAGTATAAAAAGTAATTACAAGAACATGAAAATACATAATGGCTTACATTCATTTTTCAAAGGAGGAGATTGCTCTCCAGGTCACAGGGCATATTAATGGGTATTATTGGCCAGTACTTCTTTTCCAAAGTAGCTGAAGAGTAATATTACATCCACCTACGGGGAGATTGGGGTACTCATAGCATTCTAATTATGACAAAATGGAACCAGACTAAACCAGAAAGTTTCAGTCCCAATTTTTTAATTACAGAAAAGAGTATTTGACTGGTCTAAGCTGATCAAGTCACCTCTTCTTCAATCAAAGTGGCGATCATGAACACACAGAAAGCTGAAAACATATCTAAGATGAGAATGGCTTAAGGTAGTGTCACTACCTAGTGGGAAGAACAGTAGTAGTCTATCAGGTTACATGATCTCTAGGCAAGTCCATAGACTTTAGAGTCAGTGCATTTTTTAAATGAGTCTGTCCCATTAAGAATCAGTCGGTTTTTTCTAACTTTTATACACACACACACACACACACACACACACACACACACACACACACAAACACACACACACAGTTCCCATAAATCAGTAAATTACCACTGCAATTATGACATTCAAATATTGTTTATGAATACATATCTATGTTTAGTTCTTTCTCTAAACACAATGAATTCTCCCATAACACAAAATAACCCCAAATTCTGAGGGTTTTTTTGTGTTGTGAAGTTATACTACATTAAACTTTCTCAAGTGAATAGTTTCAAACTGTATTTTCAACTGGGAGCATGGATCAGTGGTTAAAAACAGGAAGTTTGATGAGTAAATTTGAAACCAGTGAAAATACAGACGATAATGAGGGAAATTCAGAAAAACCTGAAATTGTCCACAGCTGTGACAGTTATGGAGTGGTTCCTAAGTTTTCCCACATGAAGCTGATAGTAGAAAGCATGATTGCAATATCCTGTCAAATGAAAAGTAAATCAACAGAGAGATATCATAGTCTGTTGTCACATACTAATTGAAAGTATTTTCCTTAGTATTTTGGAGATTTAGTAAAGTTTTGTGACCTTTGTTTAAGAACCCTGGAATAATAATCATCTGAGACCAAGGAAGAATTATTTAAAAACCAGTCATGCAAATTTTAAGGAAGAATACCAGAATTTCAAGAAAAGAACAACCAAAAAAGGCTAAATAGAAATTGCTTCAAGGTTTCCTGAAAGGTAATTTTAGAACCCCCTCAGGGAGTAAAGCTTGTATACTAGTGTGCAAGAGTGAAACAGGAAAGCAAGTGAAAAGCATGTCAAACAAGCACCTATATGACTCTAAGAATAAACAACCATTTAGGAGAATGAAGACAATTATTTGAATTAAAACATCAACATTAATAATGTGGCAACTTCCTTGTTTTTTGCTTGCTGTATTTATGATGATATGTTTGATAGTAAATGATGGGTAAATAAATTTCTCCTGAGTTACAGACATGTGTCCAAATCTATTCACACAAATCTGCAGGAGGGATGACCGTCATGGCCTGAGCCCTCACAAACCCTGAATGACGGAGCAAATTCTGCAAAATCCTCCAAAAACACTCTTCCTCAAAGATTTATTCCAGAGCGCCTGGGTGGCTCAATGGGTTAAGCCTCTCCCTTTAGCTAAGGTCATGATCTTAGGGTCCTGGGATTGAGGCCCGCATCCGGCTCTCTGCTTGGCAGGGAGCCTGTTTCCTCTTCTCTCTCTGCCTGCCTCTCCGCTTACTTGTGATCTCTCTGTCAAATAAATAAATAAAATATTTTTTTAAAAAAAGATTTCTTCCGATTTTCTAAATATTTTCAATGAAACAATTAGCATTCCATATTATGTCTTAAAATGTTTTAAATATTCTTTTTTCAACAAATTCATGACGAAATGCATCTTTTCAACCACAAAGATTGTAAGCTGTCTGAACTAGAAGAAAGACCTAGTCAAGGATCAACTGCTACTTTTCATCTTAAAGAACTCCTTAATTTTTCTTCAAAGATTTTTATTTATTTATTTGAGGCAGGGAGAAGAACATAGGAGAAGGACAAGCAGACAATCTCCTGACCCTAAAATCATGACCTGAGCTGAAACCGACGGTTGATGGTCTCACCAACTGAAGCACCCAGGTGTGCCTCAAGGAACTTTTTAAAATCGCACTTAATTTGGTTGCATAGGATCTTCTTGGAATACATCAAGTTCTCACTTACGATTTAAAGTTATGAATCAAACAGCCTCTGGAAGTATAAAGTATGCCTTTTAGCATATCTTAGCCAGCGCAAGCCTTTATGTCCTGATGTTACTGACGATCTGGCACACGTAGGCATTTTTTAAGTGCTTAGCTTACTTACTCTTGGATCTCACCATAGAAAAGTTCTATCACAATCGGCAGCTTGTCAGTAACAGGCTCTTATTGAGCACCATTATGTACCTTGTTGCTTAGATCCTTCCATGTGCTTAGACTGCTTTATCTCTGATTGTGTCAAAGTGACAAGTGAATTTATCCAGTGACAGGAGTGATATCAGGATCACATCAGCCTGCCTTACCCACACTGGGCTTCGGGGTGCCTCTGTGGTGACTTCCAGCTAGGCATTCCAGGACGTTGTCACTTCCTCTCTTTACCACACATCTCATTCTTTCAAGGCATGCCCTTTGTTTTCAAAGACAGGGCAGTTTGCCACCATATCTTCTGTCTTGGAATGTTAATCATTCTATGTCAAGAATTCCACCACCAGGCGTGGAGCACTAGTTGTGGGGCATAAACATTGAATCTTGGAACACTGAAAAATAAATAAATAAATTTATTTTTTAAAAAAAGAATTCCAATGAAATTAGAACAGAGACCCCCTCACCCTCTCCACATAATCCTAGTTATTGCTACTCTTCTTGGGATCCCCTACTCTGCATTTCCTACTTTTCTGACCCAACCAAAAAATAACTACCTCATTCCTTAAATGAACTCCTTTTCTTTTTTTCTTCTTCTTCTTATTCTTCTTCAACCTTTTTTCTCTTATAAACAGTGGTTCTGTTGTCTATAAGACATTCTCTTTCACAAATAGATCTGTATGTCAAAGTTTTATTCTTTTAAATTAAGACAAAAGGACTGAGGGTCTACTAGACAAGCTACTTCAAAAAAATAGATGTATTATTTAGACACAGTCTCAAAAAGCTCTAGTCTCATGTGTCATGTTAGAAATGGAGTTGGCAGATGAAGACTGTTTAAGGCAAGAGAACAGAAAAATCGGGATGTGTTGAAAGAATTATGCTACCACTTGGTCAAAACAAACATCATGTGTAGGAATATCATGATACATACATTTCTGAGGATAACTTGAGGTATATGTTTTGCTACTTCATTTTCTGGGAAATAATGAAGCAGTGAAGATTTCTGAGTGGGAAGTGACCTACTCAAAGCATACCTCAGGAAGGCAAATCAGTCAGCCATGTGCAGATTTATCTGACTCCAAAATAGAAAGCATATAGAATCTAATTTATTAAGCATGAAACATGAGAAGTAAGAATAAAAATTTTCTTGAGAGTTTTGAAGGATGACTCATTAGTAGTGCTGTCATTAATAAAAACAAGATACAGTCAGAGAGCTTGAAGTTTTGTTAAATGTAAGTTAATGAGCTTAGTTTTAAATACACTGAATTTGAAATTCTAGCTGTTTAAGTAAGAAAATCCTAACAACAATTGGAAATTGCTAGGTTTGGGAATCATCAGGAAATAGACTTTGAAATGAGCAAAGAGATTGAGGAAATTCATGTCAAAGCAATGTGAGTGGATGAAGAGTTAGTTGCTTAAAGCAAAGAATATGGACAAAAGAACATCATAATGGAGCAGGAGGAGGAGGAGGAAAAGCAACTAGTAAAGGAAATAGAAAAGAAGTTCTCAGAAAGATGAAAGAACCAGCAGACTGTGGTATCAAGGAGGCCATAGCAGAGGAAAGTACCAAGAAGTGAAATTTTCTTGGTGACCTCCAGAAGGTAATTTCATAGAGGGAAGGAAGGTAGAGGTGGAACCATAGTACAAGGGGTTAATAAATGAACACATGAGGCACCTGGGTGGCTCAGTGGGTTAAGCCTCTGCCTTCAGCCCAGGTCATGATCTCAGGGTCCTGGGATCGAGGCCCGCTTTGGGCTCTCTGCCCACCAGGGAGCCTGCTTCCTCCTCTCTCTCTCTCTGCCTGCCTCTCTGCCTACTTGTGATCTCTCTCTCTCTCTCTCTGTCAGATAGATAGATAGATAGATAGATAGATAGATAGATAGATAGATAGATATAGATAGATGATAGAT
>PITA01028105.1:0-19888 GCA_004023965.1 Spilogale gracilis
TTTGTGGGTCCATATGTGGGCTCTCCACCCTGTTCCATTGGTCTGTTTCTCTGTTTTTATGCCAGTACCATGCTGTCTTGGTAAACACGGCTTTGTAATAAAGCCTGAAGTCAGGTAATGAGATGCCCCCAGCTTTGCTTTTCTTCTTCAGCAATTCCTTAGCGATTCGGGGTCTTTTTTGGTTCCATATAAATTTTAGAGAAATTATTTCAACCAGAAGAAAAAGAAAGACTTCTGGGAATGTGAAAACATAAACTCTTGCTAGTTCATGGCATTAGATAAGCGAGCTGGACATAGCTGAATTCTAGACTGGGATTAAAAATGGGGTATATCCCAGGACATGTTTTAGGGGTCTGCTATAATTTTTTGTCAATTCAGAAAAGAAATGCTAAATAAAGGTCATGGTCTGTTTTGCCTGGTTTGAGAGCTGAAAAAAAAAGATCGATCTTTTTCTTTCCCTATTTACATCTATTCCGGAAGTGTCCGTTGTGTACCCAGTATGTAATCCCTCACCACACAGGGAAATAAATTTCAAGAGAAAGGCACATCTATCATTTAGTGGATCTTAAGAATCAATCTCTATTTAAAAAAATATACTGACATTGATTGATCCTGTTCTGTTCCAGGTTTTTCCTTCAAGCTTCCACGTACTTAATCTCTTTTAATCCTGAGTAGATTGAGGCTATAGAAGGTTGAGCTCTGTCCCCAGGATCACACAACTAGTAAATAAAGACTGAGGTGCTGAGAGGCACACGCTTCATCATCCCTGTTGTTATTATTAGAATAGATTTCCTTGTATAAACTTCAGGGACTTTACAAAGGAAATATTGGATTACTATAATATGACTCATCAGCCCAATTTAAAATTACCTATTCATTAGAATGTAATGATGCTTGCATAACAGAGAAGATGCTGTTGCATTTTCCCTTCTGGCTCTGAAGCATCCATGCAGAGATCAGAGAACTACAAACGTAGGCTAATTATATGACCCACATACGCAATCAATATTAAGAAGATTCTCAACTGCTCATATGTATGTGGTTGGGAATATACAGTCTAATTTTGGTCAGCAGTAGCATCTAGGTAATGCTGACTCAGAAGGAAAACATTTGTTGTTGCCATGAGAAATGGAACAGAAAATCTGAATCATACTGTACCACATCAAATGTTACTACTATTAATATAACATGTGCTAAATAGTGAGCACGATGGAATTAGACCATCTCTGACCAACAGGTTCCTCATTACACCAGCAGACAGATGCAAGAAATATTTTCACAGCACCATATTCCTTCATTGCATTATATTCTTTATCAACTAAGCTAATAAGCAATGCGTGGTTTTCTGGTCAATATCACTGACGTAGTATGTCATCAGAAGTAGGGAGTCCTGGTTACAGCGGTTGGGTGGATGGTGGAAATAAATACACTGGACGTGTTGTAAGACCATAAGATATGAAGTCGATGGTGAACTTTCTTTTTTTTTAAAAAAAAAAGATTTTATTTATTTGACACAGAAAAAGAGAGATCACAGGTAGGCAGAGAGGCAGGTAGAGAGAGAGTGGGAAGCAGACTTCCCGCTGAGCAGAGAGCCTGATGTGGGGCTCGATCCCAGGACCTGGAGATCATGACCTGAGCCGAAGGCAGAGGCTTAACCGTCTGAGCCACCCAGGTGCTCCGATAGTGAACTTTCTAACGGAAAGATACTATTGCAGAACACTTAACGGAGGACCACAGCAACCATGGGGCCAGATTTTCCCATTTTTCAGGAGATGCCAGAAACCCAGAGTTTTAATATGAAATCTTCCAAGTCTTCAAACCTTGTGGGTGCCATAAAAAGCACTCTGTGGGCCAGATTTGTCCATTCTCACTCACATGCATCTATTAAAAGATTTCTGGTTTATCTCTGGTTTCTATCTTCTACCCTGTGGAAGGCTAAACTTGATTAAGTTCCAGTTTCCCTTTTGAGATAACAGTCTCTGATATATGCTCTCTCTATGTATTTGAGACATCAGAAAACTCTAAATCAATTTTTAAACAAGCTGTTTCTGCTTATGCTCTTTCTTCATTCAGCCAGTCAAGAATATCCATTGAGTGGGGCATCTGGGGGGCTCAGTCGGTTAAGTGCCCACCTTCGTGGGCTCAGGTCATGATCCCAGGGTCCTGGGATCGAGCCCTGCATTGGGCTCCCTGCTCATTGGGGAGCCTGCTTCTCCCTTTTCCTCTGCCTGATGCTCTCCCTGTTTATGCTCTTTCTCCTTCTCTGTCAAATAAATAAATACAATATTTTAAAAATATATCTATGGAGTACCCATTGTATGCCAGGTGTTTCTCTGGGAGCTTGAGATACATCAGTGGGCAAAATAGACAAAGAACCCTGTCCCCCTGGAGCTTGAGGGAAAAGAATCACGGAGACATACAACAAACAATAAATGTAATAAATAAGTAACCTATATATTGTAGTAAAATGCGTTAGGTGCCATTGAAAAATGTTGATCAGAGTAAGGAAGATTGGGAGAGTATAAGGGGACTGGTGACCATTTTAACCAGGGTGGTTATATAATTATTGAGAAGATACATCAGAGCAAAGCACAGAGAAGCCTGAGAGAATTGGCCATGAGGTTATCATAGGGAAGAGCACATGCAAAAAGATCCTGTGGCCGCCGTTGACCCCTGCCTCCAGCCAACAGTGATATGAGTGAGGTGGAAAGCAGATTCTCCATCGCCGGTCAATACTGTCCATGTTAGCTATAATCTCAGGAGAGACCCGGAACAAGAACCACCCAACTACACCAATCCCAGATTTCTGACCCACAGAAATTCCGTGAAGGAGTAAAACTGTCTGTTGTTGGAATTACATTTGGGGGCAATTTGTTACACAGCAACAAGCGTAATAAATGTTCCTGGTGAATGTGAGGAAAAGAGAAGACACAAGAACAAAATCAGAGAGTCAAGACACTAGGGTGTGTTCTTTGGAGTTGGATCTCCAAACTATTGTGAGAATCTTGGCTTTTCTTTAGCTTGAGATGAAGAGTCATCACAGGGGTTTATTCTCAGGGGAGTGACATAAAGTGACTTACCCATCTGATGACTAGAAAAGAAGGCAGGTTTGGGGGCACTTTACTACAAATTATTTCATATTATTTGTAGTAGTGCAGAAAATCTTTTTCTTTTAAGTAGACTCCACACTCAACACGGGGAACTCATGACCCAGTAGTCTTATGCTCTACTGATGAGCCAGCCAGATGTCTCCAAAAAAGCTTTGTCCTTTTTTCCCCTTGTCTCTCACTTCCGTCTTTAATTATCCTGTGCTTTCAAATAAGTATTCTATGGCTATTTCAACTATAATCTTTAAGTGGACCTAACATTCTAGCATCTCTATTATCTTGAAACCTCATCCTTCTCCTTCTATGCACCAACCCAGAAACAATATTTTGGATTTCAGAGCTATTGTTAAACTTCCACAAAACCTGGATACTCTTTCTTTTAAAGGGTTATCTTACACACTGTTAAATGTATTAAAATGCACCCACATCCTGCATTTAATATACCTGATAGACTGAAACTAATAATACAATACATTGTATGTTAATTAATTGAATTTAAATAAAAATACATTTAAAGACTATAGATGCTAGAATTATGTGCATTGAGCTATAGATGAGTAGCATACATGATATTTTAAAATTCTTTCTTTTTTTTAAGGAATTTGTTGATTTGTCAGAGAGAGAAAGAGGGAGAACACAAGCACGGGGAGCGGCAGGCAGAGAGAGAAGCAGGCTCCTCGCTGAGCAGGGAGTCCAACGCAGGGCTCCATCCCAGGACCTTAGGATCATGACCTGAGCTGATGGCAACCGCTTATCTGGCTGAACCACCCAGGTGTCCCGAAACATGATATTTTTAAAAGACATGTAAGTTTATTCGTTTTAATTTTCCCAGATTTTTTGTATTTTGAAGCCATACCTATATTTGAAAGGTGTATGTGTATATATACATACACATTTCAAGTGTCAAAAACATGTCTATAAACACTTAAATAGGTCAGAGACCAGGACGCCTGGGTGGCTCAGTCGTTAAGCGTCTGCCTGCAGCTCAGGTCATTATCCCCGGGTCCTGGGATCGAGCCCCACATCGGGCTCCCTGCTCGGCGGGAAGCCTGCTTCTCCCTCTCTCATTCCCTCTGCTTGTGTTCCCTCTCTCGCTGTGTCTCACCCTGTCAAATAAATAAATAAAATCTTTTAAAAAAAAAAAAAGGTCAGAGACCGTCAACACTGTGTTCATAGTGCCCAAAAGACAAAACATCCTGCAGCTAGGTTCTTTCTACCCTGTAGAACAGTTTCTCTACTTGATACAACTGACATTTGGGGCCAGATAATTCTCTGTTGTGGGAGCGAAGTGTGACATGTAGGAGGGCTAGTAGCACCCATGGCCTCTCCCCACGAGATGCCCGTAGCACCTCCCCCATCCCCGGGTTGTGATGACCGAAAAGTTTCCAGACCTTGCAAGTAACCCCTAGGTGTCGTGTTGCCGGATAAAACACAGAACTTCCAGTTAAATATACATGTCAGATAAACAGCAAATCGTTTTTATTCGTATGCCCCAAATGCAACCTTTGGGACATATTTAGACTAAAAAACTAGTCATTGTTTATCTGAAATTCACATTTAGCTGGGTATTCTTTATTTTTATTTGCTAAATCTGACAACCCTACCTGGAGGGTGAATTCATCGCCCACTGAGAACCATTGTCCTTGATCTTAATTCCCACCCTGCACCTTCTCTCCTCTTCCTTCTCCACCAGCTTGAGATTTAACGGTATGTTATTTATTATACTAGCTAGCAACATCAAAGAAGTCTGTTTTCTTAAATATCTATGCTTGAAAGCGACCAACGCCAGTGTTGGTTCTCATTTACACAGAACTTAACCAACAAGGATTTCTTGAACCCCTTTGGGCAAGGCACTGGGTTGGAGGAACACAGAACAAATGTAAAACACAGTCCTTAACTTCAGTGAGCTTCAATTTCATTGGGAGACAAAAAAATATACATGAGATGACTTACAATACACAGTAATATACTATTAAGTGTTGAGTTGTGTGATGGAGACTATAATTGCTCTGAGAATCAGAAGAGAAGAACTATAGGCATAGAACACGGAGAGATGCCCTCAGGGTAAGGTGTCTGGGGCTGGGCTTTGAGCATCAATAGTAAAACATTGAGTAGGCTCTCTTGAACTCAGGTCTTGATCTCAGGGTCCTGAGTTCAAACGCTGCATTGGGGTCCAGGCTGGGCTTGGAGCCTACTTTAAAAAAAAAGGGAGGGGATAGATGGATGAATGAGTAGTAGGTACTATAGCAAATTGTTTTTAGTTCCCCACCACCATGTAGTGTGTCCATGGGCCTTCCCTAGCCCCAGCAGCTCAAGGGAAGGAAAAACCACAGATAACCCATAAGTCAGTCAATCATTAGCTCCCAGATTTCAAAATGGGCTTTGGAAACTTATTATGGAAGGATGACTTTTAAATACTTCTTACAGTCCAGTAATTTAAAACTGAGAATCAAAAGTCAAGTCCCAAAGGGCTCAGGGTGGAAATTCTGGCAATGATTAATAGATTTGTGGAGAATCAGTGAAGACTCAGACGACCTTGCCCTGGGAGGTAGATAGATGGAGGGAGGTGAAATGGAAGGGGAAGACAGAGCAGAGAGGTTGGAGGGGGCTGGCAACAGAGAGATGCCTTCTGGGGAAGAGTTGAATGAGCACTGAGAGGCTCCAATGTGAGCACTGACCTCACCAGTAAGGAGGAGCGAGACCAATGTTCAGAGATGGTGCAGATCTCTGCCTAGGCCAACACCTGCCTTCATTCACCTGCAGGATCTATATGGCAGTTCTCACTTTCCTGTGTGCTCTGACATGGCCCAGCCCACTAACTTACCCGCGTGCACAAGCCCTATTTTCCGTAAGCCTGGGTGGGGGCGCCGGGGATAGAAGGGAAGGCCTTCAGAGTCCATACTGACCAAAGCCAGGACAGGAATAAATACTAACTTAGCCACCCCCCACCCACACCTTCAAAAGTGGATTTTTGAGCAGAATTTGAATTTTTATTTTTTTATTTTTATTTTTTTATTTTTTTAAAGATTTTATTTATTTGACAGAGAAAAACACAGCCAGAGAGGGAACACAAGCAGGGGGAGCGAGAGAGGGAGAAGCAGGCCTCCCGCCGAGCAGGGAGCCCGATGTGGGACTCAATCCCGGGTGTCCAGAATCATGACCTGAGCTGAAGGCAGTTGCTTAACCAACTGAGCCACCCAGGCACCCCGCTTGTATAATTTTTTTTTTAAAGATTTTATTTATTTGACAGAGAGAAACACAGCGAGAGAGGGAACACAAGCAGGGGGAGCGAGAGAGGGAGAAGCAGGCCTCCCGCCTAGCAGGGAGCCTGATGTGGGACTCGATCCCGGGTCTCCGGGATCATGACCTGAGCCACCCAGGTGCCCCCAGAATTTGAATTTTTAAAAAAGAGGCAAAGACAAAATATCCTAAGAGGGGACACAGGAGCAAATGTCAGACGTTCTGATAGGACCATGAAGAAACCAATCTACAGCAGAGGGAAGACAGGGGAGGAATAAAGAAATGATCGAGTCTCACTTTTAACATTGGCAAGTACTGTTCATCATTCTTTCTCCATGTTTGCAGTTAAAAATTGCCTCCTCTAGCCTTCACCTTACAATTGACCATTTTATACACTTTTTTTTCCTTGTGAATTTTTAGTTTTTTTCAGGTGACTGTCATTGCTCCAAACTGTTGAGAAATGACTCAAGATGTATATATCACTCTTTATAATTTCTCCCAGAGGGTAAAATAAACCACTCGCAGTCATTAACTCTATTCAAAATTTTCACACATCACCTGCAGGAAATTCTCTAACCCTATTTTCACAAATTCGTTATTGGCCCAAATCCTGGAAATCGTGGTTCATTTTCCTTCTATTTATCATTGCAGAGTAAAAATAGTTTGCAAAAATGTGACAGATTATAATTTCTGCCTGGTGGGTTTATATCTTATTGTTCAGTATATTAATGTCATATTTTTAAGACCTCTAAGTATTACTAAAGCATTTCCTCTGGCATTCAACCCCACCATAAACTGATTTTTCCCCCACATTCCTTTAGCAGCAAAAAAAGAAAATAAACTGGCCAAAAATATATAAGAGCCTATACTGACACACTTTTTTTTTTGTAAGAACATTTTCCTGATCTTCAATTTGGAAGTCTGCTATTAAAGAAAGCAAGGGAATGGGGAATATTTTCACTTTGGTTTAGTCATTTTTATCTCAATTTTTCAGTTTACAACTCTTATACAGAAGATATCCAGACAGAACAACACACAAAAATTTAACAAACCTGAACTTTACGTGTAACTTAATTCCATTTGATCAATTCCCATTCAGATTCTAGAATTAAAAGGCAAGCGCTCTGTACCAGGAAGGTAATTCTGTCTCCCATACTCCCAAGTTCACTTCCTCATGGCTACTCACTATTTCCATTATACACACAACAGTGGTTGTTTTTTTTTCTTATTTTAATCCCAGGTAATTAACATACAGTGTAATATTAGTTTCAGGTTTACGATATAGTGATTCAGCACTTCATACGTCATTCACTGCTCATCACAACAGGTGCATGCCTTCATCCCCATCACCTGCTTCACCCACCGCCCCCCTGGGAACAATCAGTGGAATCTCTATAGTTAAGAGTCTGTTTCTTCCTGTGTCTCTCTCTCCTACCCACAACAGTTTGATTCTTTTTTAAAAATTTTATTTATTGGGGCACCTGGATGGCTTAGTTGGTTAAGCGGCTGCCTTCAGTTCAGGTCATGATCCCAAGGGTCCTGGGATTGAGCCCCACATGGGGCTCTCTGTTCAGTGGGGAGCCAGCATGCTTCTCCTTCTTCCTCTGCCTGCTGCTTCCCCTGCTTGTGCTCACTCTCTCTCTCTTTTTTAAAAATATATTTTTTAAAAGATTTTATTTATTTATTTGACAGAGAGAGAGATCACAAGTAGGCAGAGAGGCAGGCAGAGAGAGAGGAGGAAGCAGGCTCCCTGCCGAGCAGAGAGCCCGATGTGGGCCTCGATCCCAGGACCCTGAGATCATGACCTGAGCCAAAAGCAGAGGCTTTAACCCACTGAGCCACCCAGGCGCCCTAAAAAAATTATTTATTTAAAAATTATTTATTTGAGAGAACATGTGCATGTGGGGAGGGAAAGAGGGAGAGAATCCCAAGCAGACTCCCCACCAAGCTTGGACTTGATGCTGGACTGGTTTCCAGGACTCATGAGATCATAACCTGAGCCGAAACCACGAGTCAGAGGCTCAACCTCCTGAACCACCCAGGCTCCCCCATAACACTTTGATTTAATACTGAAACAACAGAAAGGAACTTTAAATGAAGATGCAGTAAATACAGGAAGAGTAGCCACAGGAAAAAAAAATCTATGTGACCTTGAGGCAAGTGCGTATATACGTTTATAAACAGGATAGACATACAAATGTTTGTTGAACTCAGTTCCAGAACAAGAAAACACATTTTTTCAAATGCATATTCTCACTGGAGACTGAACACATTCTCATGGACTGTGCGCAGGGAAATCCGTTTCGGTGAAGATAGTAGGAAAGAATTCAAATCGCAAGAGAAGAAAATAGTGGACTCCAGACCAAAGGAGCCACGTCAGCACTAGATGGTGGAAAAAGTAGCCTTGGGAACTTGAAGTTCAAGTTTGCCTCCACGATATTAGTAAGAGGAATCTTAATACCACAATTTTGTCCTTACTTAGGCTCAAAAAGAATGGCTTTTGAGAAGCCAGTTGGGAAAACATTTCATTTCTAAGTTGTCAGCTCTAAGAGAGTCCATATGCATGTACCTACATAGGAAGTAACAAACACTTGGAAAGAGTTCAGTGACAAAGAACACATATAAACAGATAATGACAACTTGTATCTCAATCCAAAGAGCATAAATTTCACATTTCCAATAAAGATGATTAGGGAAGATGACAGGGTGTAAATCTCATTTCCTTTACATATGTCCCAGAATTTTCATACCACCAATAACACAACATAAGCAGAGTCACTTGCTGTACTTCTTTTTTTAAAAATATTTTTATTTGTGTATTTGGTTGACAAAGAGAGAGGAAGGATGAGCACAAGCAGGGGGAGCGGCAGGCAGAGGGAGAGCAAAGAGTCCTTCGAGCCCCTAACAGTCTCAGTGCCAAAAGTTTGCAGCCTAACTGGAATCCGTCCTCCGCCCCCAACATTCACACAACTCACAACATGCACATCCCATCCACTGCAAGCTCAAGTGAACATGCAGTCAGTTATTTGGCAATTATCTAGTCACCTGGCTGAACTTCTATTTTCTGGTTATATAGATTTGTGGTCCTAACAGAGAGGCTCCATATTAAGGGTTTAATAGGATTTCAGGGGTCCAGAAAGTAATGTTCAGTGTAATTCTGTAACAGTTCTGAGCTGGTGATCGTTGCCCGCAGACAACCACGATGCATGAACCACAAACTATGAAATATTAATGTACATAAACAAGAGGCTATTGGTCAATGTTCTCCAGGGGAACAAAAGCAATAGGATGTGTGTGTGTGTGTGTGTGTGTGTGTGTGTGTGTGTGTGTGTGTATATCGGTTCATATATATACAGAGGATGAACACACATATATATATAGAGAGAGAGAGAGAAGGAGAGATTTATTATAAGGAATCGGTTCACATGATTATGGAGGGCATTTCTTCTACCATGTGACTTAACGGCTGGAGACCGAGGAGAGCTGATAGTCTAGTTCCAATCTGAGTCTGAAGGTCTGGGAACTAGGAGAGCACATGGCCTGTCCCCAGCTGAAGGCCAGCAGCATTATACTCCGAAACTCAGAAAGACCTGTTTCCATTTGAGTCCAAAGGCAGGAAAAAAAGCCGGTGTCCCAGTTCAAAAGCAGTCAGGCAGAAAGAATTTTTTTCTTACTTGGGGGACATCAGTCTTTTTTCTCCTACTCAGGCTTTTAATGGATGAAATGAGGCCCACCCACATTAGGGAAAGTAATCTGCTTGACTCATGCCTATTGATTTAAATGCCAACCTCATCCAAAAGCACCCCTAGAGAAACACTCAGAATATTCAACCAAATATGTAGGTCTCCCAGGACCCAGTCAAGTTGACACATAAAATTAACCATTACAAAGGTTTCTCAGTAATTCCGAGAGAGAGTCCGACTACCATAATACCACCTAGTCTCAAACACAAACGATCCAGCCTTTTAGAGGTGTGAAGAGACACCTTTCTTTTTCTTTTGTTTTTTTCCTTTCTTTTTTTAAAGATTTTATTTATTTGACAGAGAGCACAAGTAGGCAGAGCAGCAGGCAGAGGGAGAGGAGGAAGCAGATTCCCCTCTGAGTAGGGAGCCTGATGCGGAGCTCAGTCCCAGGACCCTGGGATCATGACCTGAGCCGAAGGCAGACGTTTAACCGACTGAGCCACCCAGGCACCCCAAGAGACACCTTTCTGAGGGACATGTACAAGTTGGGCATAGGGAACCAAAGCCCACAAGTCATAAGCACCCCTATGAAAACAACTGTCTGAGCCTGGGGTTGGAAGAGCTGAAGGTCTAGGGTGTGCAGAGCTTAAGACAGGAGAGCTGCCTGCATACAGGGATGAAAATGAAAATGATAATAGTCCAGGGGTGCCTGGCTGGCTCAGTCACTGTCTGCCTTGGCTCAGGTCATGATCCCAAGGTCCTGGGATCAAACCTCTGCCCCCCACACCCCCCCCCCGCCCCCGCATCAGGCTCCCTGCTCAGCAGGGAGTCTGCTTCTCCCTCTGCCCCTCCCCTCACCCCCTCTCTTTCTATCTCAAATAAATAACAATCTTTTTTTAAAGATTTTATTTATTTATTTGACAGAGAGAGATCACAAGTAGGCAGAGAGGCAGGCAGAGAGAGAGGAGGAAGCAGGCTCCCTGCTAAGCAGAGAACCCGATGCGGGCCTCAATCCCAGGATCCTGAGATCATGACCTGAGCTGAAGGCAGAGGCTTTAACCCACTGAGCCACCCAGGCACCCAATAACAATCTTTTTTTAAAAAAGGTGAGATCAGTGCAGATTTCTCAGCACCAGCAAAAAACAACAGATGAGAAACCCACAACCTACATCACTTCATTCAACACAACAGAATTTCTGCTGTGGGCTGGACACCAGATACAAATATAAATAAGAAATATATTCTTCCCTCCAGAAGTGCATGGTCTGGTAGGGCACACAGATATGCACATCATGACCATGCGATCATGGGATCATGACCATGCAATCATGACCGTCCATTATGGAAAGTTCCCAGTATCGCTGCCCGGCCAGTTCTGAGCCAGTGGGAAGTGGACAGCATAACAAAGTGTATCACAAGTCTTCTGCCAAAAATACATCCTCTTCTCTCCACCCCTTCCCACCCCAGCAATAGTTCCTCAAATTCCCAATTCATTAGGAGATTTGTGCTAGCAATTAAAACAAAACAAAACAAAACAAAAAAATTCAGAATGGCTCTCATCCACATCTCAGTAAATTAGTTTAATAAACTATGTCTCCACATCAAGCCACATGAAGAGAATGGGAGTTTTGAGAAGCAAGGAGAGGAAACGAGAACTAATTTGGAAGACACAGAATTATAGCCCAAGAGATTGCAGGAAAAGGGCTCCTGGAGGAAAGAGAGCAACTCTGAAAAGAATATGGGCAACGCAAGGTCTAAGTCTTTGGGCGCAAGGATCCATTAACCTCCTACTTTCAGATGAACCTAATTTCAAATGGAAGCTGCCTCTGAAATGTTAACTCACTTCAGAATTCTCCCTTAGAGCTGATCCAAAGAGGGAGTCTCCCACTGCCTTTCTAAAAGCAAGGCTGCCATGAAACTTCAGTGTTCTGGTCCCTAACCTCATTACGGTGATTCTCTCCAGGAGTGCTAGGGAGGTGCTCATGGTTGGTGGGAGGGGTCAAAGGACAGAAGGGGGTCTGATGTGGCCATTGGACAGAGAAAGAGGAATATGTGGATGAATTAAAGATTCATTTAAGGAAAGACAGACTTACAGAGGGGAAGGGAACTAGGAAAAGAAAAGCTTTGAACTGCTAGACACCCAAAATGTTACTCAGTTATTAATTACTCTCTTCTGTTCCCTTGGTTGGCTACCGTTCACAGCTCTTCCTATTACCTTTAAACTCCAGGTACATCATCAGTCTTTGAACTCCAGATTTCCCCTTTTACTTATTGGCCATTAACAGTATTAAAAGGAAAATTTTCAGTTTGTTTTTTTTTTTAAAGTAAACTCCATGCCCAGCATGGAGCCCAACATGGGGTTTGAACTCACAGCCCTGAGATCAAGACCTGAGCTCAGATCAAGAGTCACATGCTTAACCAACTGAGGCCCCCAGGCGCCCCTCAGTTTTTAAATTGCATTTTCTGTGATTTGGTTCCTTTAGACACTAAACATTATCAGTAAAACTAGTTTGAATGTAGCCAATGCAAAGTCTAAATCTCAAGGCACAAAAATTTACTAATGTTCTAATTCTTTCAGAAGATGAACCTAATTTCCAAATGAAAGCTTCCTCCAGAATATGTTGTTGTGTGTGTTCTGGATAGAATTTGTTTTGGCACATACTCTAGAAATTCACATGAAATTCCACTGAACTAAAAGTAAATTGCCCACACAGGGGAAAAAAAAAGAATATATATATTTAAAGACTTTATTTATTTATTTGATAGAGACATAGCGAGAGGGGGAACACAAGCAGGGGGTGTGGGAGAGGGAGAAGCAGGCTTCCCGCTGAATAGGGAGCCCGATGCAGGACTCGATCCCAGGAACCCGAGATTATGACCTGAGCCGAAGGCAGATGCCCAATGACTGAGTCACCCAGGTGCCCCAGGGAAAAATATTTTTTGAGAGCTTCAAACAAAGTCTAAGGGATGACAATCCTTGGAAGAACAGTAAACAAATAAAGTATCACCCAATGGTATGTGAGTTAGAAACTATAGTTCTGGGTACTGCACCTCAATCAAAGAGACTACCTACCTTTAATTTGGTTGGTTGTGGGAAACATAGTTGATCTGAGACCCTATTTAGATACAACCTTAAATGCCAAAGTTAAATCTCTTTACAGATTTTATTGTGAAAGAAATGAGATACATTTTTCTTCAAAGTATTAAAGAACCAAAATTACAATTATTAATGAAGTCCCGGAATATGAAAATGCTTCCCTCTTTGATCTACATCTACATCTATATCTATACTTTCTGGTCATGAATCAGTTTTTATTTTGGCCCCAAAAGCATCCATACAAATGAGAAAAAGTTTTCCTGAAGCATCTTTCATTTATAGGACCCCCTAAAGGCCACATTCACTGACTATATAGTGGGTCAATAATTAATTACTTGGGGGGCACCTGCATGGCTCAGTTAACCATCAGACTCTTGACTGTGGCTCAGGTCCTGATCTCAAGAGTTGTGAGATGGAGCCCTGTGTCAGGCTCAGCACTCAGTAGGGAGTCTGCTTGAGATTCTCTCTCCCTCTCTTCCTCTGCCTCTCCCCCACCCCCTCTCTCCCAAATAAATAAATAAATCTTTAAGGAAAAAAAAATCGATTACTTTGTCTACCGAATCACCTACTGCACAGATCACAAGAAAAATATTTTCACATGCCTCTCTCAAACCCGGTGTCGGAACATTTTAAACATATGCAAACTCTCATACTGCCTAATTCTGTCTCACCTAACCATGACACAGATAAAAGGGAATCACTTTTATTAAGTCTCCTACAAAAGAAATAGACCAAGAAGTTGCAGATGATACATGGTTCTTAAATATAAGTCAGCTGGCTAGGAGCATTTACATTACCCAAAGTTGAGGAACCGTCGATGGAAATGTCCCTCTATGTTAGAACATACAGGCCTTTTCTCGGCTTTCTCTTTCAAGGTCTCATCTCATCTGATCCTGCATCCCCATTCCACTTTACAGACCTTCAGTCTTGTGACTTTCCATCCTTCAGGACCCAGCTTAGGCCTCTCCTCCAGGAAGCCTTCCTTGATTACCCAGTACACCATGATTTCACAGTACCTATTGCTTATGCCACTAACCTGAGACTGGGTGGCTTTGCTTGGATAATATCCAAGCTTTCCACAGACCACATGTCTCAGGCACTGCTTAAGCACTGAGTGACAAATTGAACTAAATGTCCTGGGAATTTGATTATCAATGTTTTTACTTCTAGTCCATAATTCTTGGAATGGACCATGATTCTTTCCACATAGTTATCATCATGGTTAGGGTTATGGTTATTTCATTTGTTATGGTTATACTGGTGGATGATAAGAATGCTCCCATCCAGTTGTGCGGAAGGAAGGATCTCCCCTCGATTGAGCAATCATCTCTCAGTTATTTAAGTGAAAGGCCTATTTCTGAGCCTGGAGATGGAAACCAGGCATCCAATAAGATGGGACGGGAACACTCTTAATTTTAATGGTAGCAGGGTCAAGGAAACAGCCTCCCTGGTGGTAGTGGTCAGTGGGGTTATCAATGACAATCAAGGAGTCAGAAAAAGAAATGCTGGGAGATGCTATTTGAGCCACAGGGTAGCTAGCCCCAAAGCCTGGACCTAGGACAGGACTTGTGATCCCTGAGTTCAAGTTAACTCATGAGAGGATCAGAATTTAGTATCCTATAACTATCCTATAGAATTTAGAATTTAGTATCCTAAAACTATCCTTTTTTTTTTTTTTTAATGCTTTTGAAACAGAGGACCACAGGGGAAGAGAGAAAAAAAGTAAAACAAGATGAAATCAGAGAGAGAGAGACAAAGAGAAAGAGACCCTTAATCATAAACTGAGGGTTGCTGGAGGGGAGAGAGGTGAGGAGACAGGGGTAATGAGGGTGATGGACGTAAAGAGGGCACGTGATGGGATGAGCGCTGGGTATTATACAAGACTGGAAACCACTGACCTCTACTTCTGAAACCAATAATACATTATATGTTAATTGAATTTAAATTAAAAAAAATTTTTTTGAATGCTTTGACATTTCTCAAATTCCCCTTTCAAATTTCCCTTTTGTTTTCCACACGTATTAGGTAAAGTTGCTTTTGAAAATCCAGTCTGTCTTGACTCTGTTAAGGGCAACGAATGATGGGTTTTTCCCTTTGCCTGAGCAAGTGCAGGGGCCAGAAGAACGTGGCGAAGCGACACACAACCAAGTTGAAGACACCTAACCGAACAGGAAAATCTGGAGAAAGGGTAGGCGGCCCCTGCTTAGTTCCAAACCGAGAAGGTTCAGAGTGTGTTTTACTGAGATTGGCAGCATTTTAAAATAGACAAATGTTGTATTAGTTTGAATACCTTCCATTTCTCACACAAAAGTACTATTGCATAAAAGTCACAAGTATATTACTTGAAAAAATGTGGAGAACACATGCTATATAATTCTCTACAGCACAGAGCAGCACATGATTGGGTAAAGATTTATGAAGATTTGCTTGTTTATGAACAACATGCCTTCTTCCTTTCGACAACAGAAACAGGTCTGTTTTCCCAATGACTTTGATACAAAATGCAAACACTGCTCTTCCGTTCTAAAGGTAATGCTGAAGCTCATCTAAGAGATTGCCACTTAGTACTTTTGATTGTTACTCAAGATAACAATTTTTAAAGACAGCATTTGTCTTAAGTATTATGAAATAGCTTTTCCATTGCATTAGCAACTTTCAAAAACAATGTAGATAACAAATTATTTTAGAAGCTATCTAGAAATTCCCTCTCTATTGTCCCAATAATGTAAAATATTTATTAATACCGGTTAAATTCAGAAGTAAATCGTACTTAGACATTATATACATATGACCTACATAAATTTATATTATGAATTATGTGCATAAAAAATTTAAGGATACATTCTTAAGTTGATCTTAAATACAAATTCACAAGATGAATGTATTATTAACATTTCAGTGCTTCCTGTCTTAAAATTTGTACAAGACTTGACTAGAAGCAGCATGTGGCATAATTCTTTGGTGAAGTTTGCAGAAACTTCTCAAGATAGTCATATCATTTTTAGATCCACTGGCTTTGAGTAAATCTGAAAGTCTGGATCAAACTATTCATGTCTAGCTTAAAGATTACTGATAAAGATTTATTGGAAAAAAAAGATTTATTGGAAAGCATTGATTTTTTTTTTTTAAAGTAGGGCACGTGATGGTCGTGGAGCCCAGCTTGGGGCTCAAGCTCATGACTGGGTGATAGAGACCTGAGCCAAGATCAAGAAATGGATGCCCTACCAACTGAACCACAGGCACTGCAGGAAAGCACTGATTTTTAAAAATATAACCTCAGTGTGAAATTTGGGGTAACTCTTTTCCCTGGAAATCTATGGCATAGGGTTTTTCCTTCCAGAAGAAGAAAAAAAAAGTTCATATTCTTAGAAATTTCACTCAATATATGTCTTTAAGGAGCCAGAAATTTTGTAAATTTCCTATTGTTTAGAAAAATGGGGTCCTTCAGGCAATTGAATAGGCTCAAAATTAGAACACATGAACTAAAAAGTGCTTAACTAAGAAATTACAAAAGTAGAAGATATCTGAAAAATACATTCCATATGGGACATGCCAGTCAGATACTATTTTTTGATGGCATAAAATGTACTTACAGACTGAGCATTAGTGTGACCATAAATTATTATATAAAGCATTTTGAGGGAAAAAAAACCCTTGGTTATTCAATCTTCTCCTCGAATGAGCTCTATGTAAATGGAAATTTACTCTAAGGACTACTTTTAGTATAAAAGTTAAACTGACCCAAAAGTGTGGGGGGGGGGGGATAACCTGAGATTTTAGATGTGAAAGGTAAATGATCAAAATGGGTTCTTTAAATCAACTGGCATTAAAATATCAGCATAGAAGTTGGAAGAACTGCCAAGAGCCACAATGTTACTGTCACCAGCATTAACCAAAAAAATTAGAGGAGTAAAACTATTAGAGAAGTGAGGCTTTCAGACTAGAATGGGGAAAAAAATAGGTTTGGATAAAATTTTAAGTATTCATGGATGATGAAACAATGGAGTCTATCTATGTAAGAGTCATTCTCCAAAATGGAGCCCCTAACTGGTAAGTAGACTCTTATATCTGCAGGCAATCCACTGCACGGAAGGAGAGAAAGGAGGAAAGGAGGGAGGGAGGAGGAAAAAGGAAGGAAGGAATGAAAAAAGAAGGAAGGAAGGAAGGAAAAAGGAAGGAAAGAGGGAGGAAGGAAGGGAGGGAGAAAGGAAGGAAGGAAGGAAAAAGAAAATCCTTGTCAGGGAGTCCTTGGCTTCTCATTTCTCAGGGGGCCTTTCAAGCACACTGGAATCCTTTACATGAAGGAAGGCGAAAGCCGACTTGAACGTGCCATCGCCACTCTGTTGTGAAAAGCAAAGGAAGGTGGCCCACAGAAAACCGCAGAGCCCGGTGTAAGCCGTCCTCCAGTGAACGGGAACCAGGCCGAAGTTGGTCAGCTGTAACAGAAAAAAAGGGTGCGCTACAGCTGAACGTCAACCCAGCCTCCAGTTAGAGTTAGCATTCTTTTTTAAAAAAATTTTTTAAAGATTTATTTATTTTATAGAGAGGGAGACAGAGAGAGGGGGAACACAAGCAGGGGGATTGAGAGAGGGAGAGGGAGAAGCAGGCTTTCTGTTGAGCAGGGAGCCCGACATGGGGCTCGATCCCAGGACCCCAGGATCATGACCTGAGCTGAAGGCAGATGCTCAATGACTGAACCCCCCAGGCGCCCCCATCAGTTAGCACTCTGAGGAGTTGGAAACTCACCTGCACAAAAGGCCAGTACATCAGACCGCTCTGAAATACAGAAAAACTCGATTAGAATGCCTTCAAATCATACTCAAAGAACTAATCCCAAAGGTTAAGAAATACCAGGCAGGTAGACCGCAGAGGTGAGATCCTATTTCAGACTAAGCCAATTACATCAAACTCCTTAAATCTCTCCAGTAGAAGAGGGTGGGAGCAAGTGCAAACAGCTTCGAGATGTGAGGCAGTTACAGGAGTCCTATTCACAGGTCCAGAATGAAAAGGCTTCCAGAATCAGCGCCATTTTTGTTTAATAGCCACTTTCAAAATAATAACATATGTTAGTCCAAGCAAATGCTATGGGAATATATTTATAAAAGGATCATCAGTAAAGTTTTTCTAATTTATCATTCTTCGTGGAATGATTTGTTAATATCATGTTCTACTGGTGTGTCCAGGTGGTCTATCAGTAAAGTGCCTGCCTTCGGCTCAGGTCACGATCTCAGCGTCCTGGGATGGAACCCATCTCAGGCTCCCTGCTCAGCAGGGACTCTGCTTCTCCCTCTCCTCTGCCCCTCCCCCCTTGCCCCTGCTCATTCTCTCTCTTTCTCTAGTAAATAAATAAAATCTTCTTAAAAAGTAATAACATCTTCTACTATTTCAGGCAATAAGAGCCAAAGGTGACTCTAATTTTATTTAAAATATTTGATTTTTTCATTAAAAAAAGATTTAAGGCAAATAATATAGTCTAGTATTTCTTGCTACAGAATAGGTGTAACTGACATTCTTGTGTGTTACAAAATGCGCCAAACAGGGAATGATTTCTTGTTATTGTTGCTCTTGTTATTGTTGTTTGGGGGAGGAGGAACAGATCTGTATTCTTCAAAAATATTCTTCCAAAAAAAGTGTTGTAATAGGTAAAAGAAGGGGGAGAAAAAGTTCCCAATTAATGGAGACTAAAGAGACATGGCAACTAAATGTACTACCCGACCCTAGGCAGGATCCTGAACTAAAAGGAAAAAACAAATGCTATAAAGCTGATCAGATAGTCAATTGGCAAACATGGCAGAAGGACGGTAGATGAGATAAAAGGCTCGTTCCAATGCATCGTTAAATGTACTGAGGTTGCTAATTCTGCCATAGTTTCATAAAAGAACTATCTATTGCTAGAAAATAGATACTCAAGTATCAAGGGGTAAAGGGTAATTCTGTTTGCAAATTACTCTCAAACGCTTCAGGGAAGCAGACAGAAAGATGGATGGATTTAGATGGATCCAGCCAGGAAGGAATAAACGGGCAAGACATTAACTGTGGGTGACTATGGGTAAAGGGTATTCTTTGAAGTATTCGTGTTACTTGTCCATCAGTTTGAAATTATTTCCAAATTAAAATTTTCAAAAACTATAAAAGAAACGAATGTAATTATCAGATAAATTTCTAAGAGGTAATATACCTGAGCCCCCCCCCCAACTGGTGGAAAGAGACAGAAATTGCTTGCCATCTGCAAAAAAACCAAACCAACCCAAATCTCAAGTGGTCCCTACATATCAACAGCAAGTGAACCAGGCAGTGTCCTTTCTACCTTCATCCAAAGAACCGGGATTGGGCAGTGCATGGATTCCTCAGCACCCCCCCACACAAAAACACACACAAAAACACAAAGCAATTCTACTCTTACATATCCTTTGGGCTACAAGGAAGCCATTTGTCACAGATTGTTTTTGGATGTTTCTTCTTTTCCGACCCCTCCCACCTGTGCTTTGGGTTTCATTCAAGTTGACTGGAGAGTCTGGTTTTAACCCAGTTTTCTTCCGTATCTAATATCCCCAGCCCCGGGCTCTCCTCTGTGCACCTGGAAATCTCCCTTGGATATTCTATTTTTTTTAAAGACTTATTTATTTGAGAGAGAGAGAGAGGGGCAGAGGGAGAAGGAGAAGGAGACTCTCCACTGAGCAGGAGCCCTATATGGGACTGGAGCCCAGGACCCTGCAATTATTGAACTCATCTGTCCTTTTTTTTTTTTTCAATCGTCTTGC
>PITA01028106.1:0-19885 GCA_004023965.1 Spilogale gracilis
TTGAAGAATGTTGGTGGAATTTTGATCGGAATGGCATTGAAAGTATAGATTGCTCTGGGCAGTATAGACATTTTGACAATGTTTATTCTTCCGATCCATGAGCATGGAATGCTCTTCCATCTTTTTGTGTCTTCTTCAATTTCTTTCATGAGTGTTCTGTAGTTCTTCGAGTATAGATCCTTGACTTCTTTGGTTAGGTACTATTACCATTTTTAAAACATTTACTCATGTTTACCAAATCTCTTTGTTCAGCATAACTTCTGGTATCCTATTTTTTCATTCAGGGTCAAGGTATAACCTTAAATAGTTCTTTTGTAGTATTTGAGTAATAAGCTTCTCCATGTCTTTATCTTTCTACAATATCTTTATTCTTTATTATAAAACATCTTTACTTCTGAAAAATAACTTATTTGGGAATGGAATTCTGTGTTGAAAGCTATTTTCTCTTAGTATGTTGAAGATATTATTGCAAAGAATTCTAGCAATCCTTTCCAAGCTTCTTTCTGAAGCCCACCCTAGACTTGCTGAGCCAATGGGATTCACCTATTTTGGGGGTCCTGAGCTTATAGGAGCCTGCTGAAAATCACATAACTTCCTTTTTAGAAATTGGATAAAATAGTGCCTCTTTATTTGAGAGTTTATGGAGCTCAGGAACTCATCCATGGCCCCAGATTAAGAAAATTTATATAGGCCCTCCAAAGGTGGGAGGTCTTTCCAAGTGGAAGGTAGGCCCTATATATTTTTATGTTGAATTTTTGTCTTAATCCCATCTCTAAGATCCCACTTTGGTGTGCAGAGCACTGGTCTGTGTGTGGGTTGAGAACTTCTTTTGTCTTTCCAGTCTGAGGTTAAGCTGAAAGAAGAGTGGTAAAAAGAAGAAACTGGGCCGGATGCCTACGTGGCTCAGTTGGTGAAGCATCTAACTTCCGCTTACAGTGGGGAGTCTGCTTGTCTTTCTCCCCACACCCCCACCCCTGCTTGTGCTTACTTTCTCTCTTTTTCCCAAATAAATAAATAAAATATTTAAAAGAAGAAGAAGAAAGAAGAAGGAAGGAGGAGGAGGAAGGAGGAGGGAGGAGGAGGAAGGAGGAAGGAGGACGGAGGAGGAGGAAGGAGGAGGAGGAGGAAGGAGGAGGAAAGAGGGGAGGAGGAGGAGGAGGAGGAGGAGAGCCAAAGCAAAAGAGATAGCTAAAGTCCATCCATACAGAAGCTAAAGATGAAATAGAAGTTGCTGGGATGTTACTAATCTATGTAACCGCTGTGATTAATGGTACCTGCATGGTTTACAACATAGTGGCATTCAAATGGGCTTTCCAATAGGATTACTTAGATGTCTCCATGTTGGTACAGACCTGTTAAAGAAGATTCTTGTTATCCAGGTATTGGGGAACTGCAAAATGGCATTGTGTGGGATTAAAAGGAGGTTATAGAACTAAACAGAACCCTGTAATGGGACGGTATCAGGGTCTTCTTGGGCCATGAGACCACTCTTCATAGCCCAAAGAACCTTTTCACCTAACTGCTCTCCTATTGAATAGGATTATTAATGGGAGGGAGTCATAGGGGAAATTCACAAGAAGATATACAGTTTCTTCCTCATCTTCATTTTCAGCAAACTTATCTGGCATCCATTGTGACTGAGGCACTTACTGGGTGCTGGGGTATAAAAATTAACCCTAGGAAAAGATTCATTCCTCCACTCCCCAACCCACATTGTAGGCCTGAGCAACAACCCCTCCCCCCACATATGACATTGTTACCAAAGACAGTTAAAAACATGGGGGTGTTCTTATACCTTATAAAATGAATTGAGCTAAATTATAGCTTCCCATTTATAAAACAGTAGTAGTCTAAAGCTGCAGAGTGCAAAATTCAGAGATTGCCATAGTAACTCTGCTTTTCCCAGGAAGTAATTGAAAAAGAGGCACTTTTAACAAAAATAGAATATTGATGTTCATATCTATAAAGAAATTAATTTACTGACTGATAGAGGGGAAAGACGAAAGATGAGCCATCAAGCTGCATTTTAATGTGATTGTGATTATACTCAGAGTGGCAAGCAGCTTAAACTTGTTCTTTTATTTTTGCAGCAAAGAGCACATTTCTTTTCAGCTTGGCTTGTATATAGAAATAGTTTCCAGAAATATATAGAGTAATAAGGAATTAGAGAGCACATCTGGTAAAACACTGAAAGGCTCCAATTTGTTTCTTGCCATTATCAGTTTGATGAATGTTAACATTGCTTGCAAGATAGTTAATGGCTGTTCGTGATTAGTAAAGCAGCAATACTATAGGAATAGCTCATGAACATACTTTTAACAATTAGGGAACTCTAGCCTATCACACACAGGTGCCATCATGAGACCAAAGACACAACTATATGAAAGAAAAATGATTAGACAAGGAAATAATAATGATGATAATCATGTTCTAGAAATACTATTTGGAGAGTTGAATTTTGATGAAGGCTTCTAAGTGTGTATATTTATATCTGTGGGATATAAATATATGCTATATATATTTCAGGGCTTGTTCTCTGGGAATTTTAATCTAGAGAATTAGAATCATTCTGAAGGTAATTTGTTTTCTTTCCAAATCAGGTCCCAGGTGCCTGAAGAATGATCCAAATGAATGAACCTTAGCATAATATTAGGTCCTATGGCAGGGTTAGGGAAGAGAGTTTGAGACCAGCCAGATCATAACCTTGGTAAGTCTGGTCTTGGTTGGCAGGAAGTAAGAATGTGATTCTTCTCTCAGGGCTGTTTTCATTTTAACAGGAGAGGTAAATCTTTACACAGAATGACTAGAATCTACTCTTGGGATAAGATCTCAAGCAAGGTAACCTGGCATGGGAGTTCTAAATGGGTGGTGACTAGGGACTGTGTTGGACTCCACTTAGGTTTGTATCTCTTATTATGTTTCTTCTGCTCTGGAATAACAGTAAGTTTATGCATTTGTTTCCCCCATTAGCTTGTGAGCTCCCAGGAGGAAGGACAGCATCTTAATTATCTTTGGAGTCAAAGGCCTAGCACAGTGCCTGGAGTAGAAAGAATGGTAAAAGTCTGAATGATTGACTAAATGAGTGACTACTCCACTGAGGCAGCCTCAGGTCCCATTTTCTAGGACCATCCTTGCTCTCTAGACATTCCTACTGTCTTGGTTGACATAAGTTACCTTCATTGCTACCATGGCCCTTTAAAATAACTTTGTGGTTTATTTTCTCTTTAAAAAAAAAGACAATGTTAACGAAATGCTTATTATGAGTCAGATACTGGGTTAAGCACTTTTTATATTATTATTCCTTTACGTTTAGGATACATTATTAGGATACAAATAAAGGAATACATTTATTCCTTTAAAAACCTTTGGCAAGGTAGAGCTGCTAATCATCCCACTTTTCACAGGACACTGAGATTCAGAAACATTGGCTAAGATTTCTTTTTTACTTTTTTTCTCCCAAAAGCTTTATTTTTTCCATTTGGTCTAGGACTTGAGAGAGGGCTGCAGGAAGAGACTCAGGTTTGTACCTGGGGAGCCCAGAAGAACCCCCCACAAAGCCTCTGGGCCCTGGAGGCTTTTAGTGGTGCTTGAGGGTGAGCCTTTCCAAGAGATACTTGCCCTGTCCAGGCTGGGCAGGTGAGTTGAGGGTCAACCCATCTTCTTGATGGGTTTCACCTCCTCATTCAGGAAGTGGCTCTCCAGGAAGTGACCAGCTGGGGATTGGCCTGGACAGAAACCCGGCCTGCAGCCCACCAGGGCCAGCCTCAGGGTCTTCTCCCGGACCCTGGAGGCTTCCGAAAGGACTGCATGCGGCTCTTCTTGCCCTGTGCCCTGGGAGGGAGTGTGGCTGTGGGCGGGTCTCCTGGTCCCAATGAGCCTGAGCCTTTGCTCTTCTCACCAACTCCGTAGGCAGGACCGCTGCAGTCCAGAGCCACATCCTTGTGGGGATCCAAATGGAAGCCAAGGGAGAGGTAGCAGTAGGAGGCCCGCAGATGCTTGTTGACCAGGGGCTTGACGGCAGCTTGCACCTCGGTGGAATAAATTGGGGAGCTCTCTGGTTAGTCGGCAATAAGGAGGTAAGCCCCCAAAATGGTGGTGGCTGGCCCTGGAGGCTGAGGATGGCTAGAGTAGGATTCTGAAGGGAAAAAGGGTTGGAGGGTGGTCTCAGGCTGGAAGAATGGGCATCTTTTGGGTCTATTACACTCAAACATTCTTTTTTTTAGAAATTAATTAATTTATTTTCAGTGTTCCAAAGTTCATTGTTTATGCCCCACACCCAGTGCTCCACCAAACATTCTTTTTTTAAAAAAGGATGCATTTATTTATTTTAGAGAGAAAGAGAGAATGGGAGGAGGGGCAGAGGGCAAGAGGCAAGGGCAGAGGCCTCAAGGAGACTCCTCACTGATTATGGAGCCTCAGGCGGGGCTTAATCCCAGGACGCTGAGCCAAATCCAGAGTCTTTGGTTTACCTGACTGAGCCACCAGGCACCCCAGTGCAAACACTCTTGAAACAAGAGGTGGGTCTGAGGCCACTAGGTGCACTGCTGGCTAAGATTTCACAGCTAGCGTATGTTAGGGCCAGAGTAGCAAGCAGGTAGTTTAGCTTCCATTTTTAACCCCTTTTGTTCCCAGGACAGTGAGTATAAACAGATATGAACCCAATTCTGGGATCTCAGAAATAGGGGTAAAAAGCTTTTTAGTGAGGAGAAGGGGCATTGTGGAAAAGGTACATTCTTAGATTACAGGAAGAATTATGTGGGGTCTCTGGTGAGATCTAAAGCATCTCTGAATGCTGGAAAATGTGTTTGCATTGTTGGGTTGAGGTTATCCAATCTCAGTGTGACAAAGGTGTTGAAATACTGTCAGTGAGTGGTGTGGCACTCATTAATAAGTGAACTCACTATTGTCTAGGGCTTGCACTTTTTAAAAGCGTTTTTGTGTCTTGTTTCATCTGATCCTCAACCCCTTCTAAGGTATGCAGTGCAGGCACGGTAGTGGTTAGAGCTGGTCTGTATTCTGGTTCCCTTCCTCTGGCACAGGGTTTCGAAACTGGGTCTGACCATGGAAGTTGCTTTGGCCAAGGAAATGTGAGTGGAGGTAACACATGATGTTTCTGTGTGGTTCACATGTTCTCTTTCCCCTATTTTGATGGACAATGTTCTTTATAGTGTAGGCTTTGTCAGTCTTTTGCTGGAGTTCTGATATGGGCAGGGCTGGCTCATATATAAAAAATGGAGTCATTATCTGCATGTCAGCACCTCCTTTATTTCCTACCATACTAGGTGATTAGGGTCACAAGAGAAGACTCATTTAAGGATTCTGAATTCTTTTCTGAATTCTTATATTGCATATCTTATCCCAGCCTCTCCCCATCCCCTTCCAGTCATGTCCCTCTGGGGAGTTGTAATGTGGAAAGCCTTCTTGGGAGATTCGTAATCAGGCATCAGGGGCATTTGGTGGCTGGACCAGACCAGAATGGCAGGATAAAGGACTAGTGCCACAGATTCAAGCATACCTATTTCTCCTTTTATTTTCACCACTGGGGTTTAAAAAATAGAGGGTTAAACCTTAGAAGAAACAAGTAACGGTGACAAGACTGAAACCAGTTCCTGCTGTCTCTTTTCATCCTGACACATCTAGTCTGCAACCAGCTCCAACTAATGCTCATGAAACAAAAATGAGATATATGGGGGCAGTTTTTCTGCTTTTTGGGAAATTTGCCACGTTGCATCTTAAATGACTTATTTGGTAAAACTTGAGAGTTAGCATTTGTTCTTGTTTTTATGGTCTTCTATCTCAAAACTAGCTAAAAGTGAAGATGAAACAGATTTCCACACACCAGGTCTCTTGGAGAATCAAAACAATCTGGAGAAGAGGTGCTGATTATAATAAGGTTTGTTCCCTTTGTTGACAAACCGTGGTGGGTGCCGGCGTGGAGGCATATCAGGCTTTTATAGGCTACATCTGTGCAGGCTGCTTGTTGAGGAGACATCTCAGCCTTAGCAAGATGTTCCAGTAGACGGGGGAGTTGGAATCAACTGATGGCAATGAGAGTAATTTCCCTGAACATTAAGCCAATCTGCTTGTCAGTGTGTGGTGGTCTCTCAGCCAAACAGTAGAGACCACAGGACCCCTAATTATCTGCATCAACTTCTCAGCCAGGTTTTATTTTGGTGACTGAAATCCTAGGGAAAAGCATCCTAGCTGACTAATGAAGATATCCTAGATTTAAATAGTCTGAACAATGTATTCAAATGTCCAATTTGGGGATGTTGATATTTTAGGTTACTTTATACATCAGGTGATTTATCTGAAATTTGAGGGAATCAAGTTGAATTGATAATAATTATAGATTATTCTCATTTAAATTCTTGGCACAAAACAGTCACATTAAGGTATGATGTTACTAATAAATTTCCTCACATTCAAATACTTTTGCTAAATACAGTTTATGTTTAAAATGGTCAGATGGGGAAAGAGGCAGAATCTTTTAAAGAGAGTGCCCTTACTCCTTAATCAGAATCCCAGCTCCCATCAAGCAAACAAAACAACAGTTGGAAGTTGTTGGAGTGGTTTAATGGCTAATCTTCAATAGTCTACTTGCAATAAGAAATGATAATTATCGTGAGTAATTGCTTTCTGATTGTGTGGTACACAGTTATACAGAGGTGATGTTAGGGACACACAGCCCAGTATTTCAGGGCCTTTTTATTGTGTCAGGGTCTGTGCAGGATGAGAAAGCCTACAGGAAGCAAACAACATAGAGCTGTCATAGAGGCAGAGTGGAAGCAGGAGGCTGGATTTTCCCCTCTCAGGCACTGGCTAGATAATTAGAGCCAGCAGCAGGAGGCAAATTAAAGCCTTACTGGGAAATTCTAAATAGCTAGGTGTTTGTGAGCTTTGGATACTTCTCTGAAGCCCTGAAGCAAGACTGAAGTGTGGGAGCAGGCATCAGCAAGTCTTTCCACCAAGTTGGCTGTATCCTTCAGCAGCTCTTGAAGTTCCTAAAACCCTCAACACTGCTGCAGAGAATGAGATCTGCATGACTTCTGATTTTAAAAAAGGAAGAGACACAATGAGTAAAAACAGTATAAATTGAGAATCTGTGAATAAGAGTCTTATTTTGTATGTAGTCTTGTATTCCTTTAACTCTTACTCCACATGGTATTTTCTCTCTAGAGTTAATATATAATCGCACATAATTGATATGTAGTTAATATGATTATGAAGAGTTTCAAAATTTTTAACTTTTGAAAAATTATTACTATTATTATTTTTTAAGTAGGCTCCATGCCCAACATGGGGCTTGAACTCTGAACTCATGACCAAGAGTTGTGTGCTCTGCTGACTGAGCCAGCCAGGCACCCCAATTATTAAGTGTTTTAAATGGGGAAAAAACATTATATGGAATGGAAGTATACCTTAAATGAATTAGTTCTCTGTTTCCCACAACTGAATGAGTTCAGTTTTGTTTGGAACAATCTTAAGTATTACTGCCCATTAAGTATTAAGTAGTGGCAACAGTCCCAGTTTCACTAGGAGATTTCAGAGGATCTAACTAACCAGCCCTTAGAACAGTGGTTGGCAACCTTCTTCCTTCCTCTAAACTCCTGAAGGGTATACTATTAGCAGTTCCTATTAGCAGGAGGGACTTTCTATAGTTGTGAAGTTCATTCTAGTGAAAGCCTAGATATGCCATGGTCGGGTAGCGAAAAGGGTATTACTGTCTGCAGGGCATGAGACACATGTGTTCTAAAATTTCTACTTGGAGTGGATTGAGATCATTGCTTTAGAGAATGAGCCTTGCAAAACAACTCTTATGCTAACTAACCACTCAGATGTTATGCATCTTATAGGAGGTATTGAGTGGGAGGAAGGGTGATGGCAGTTTTGGTGTCATGATGCAGCGACAAAGAGAAGATGGTTTGACTCCTCACTCTCCCCTTTTATCACTTTATTCCTTGATTAGCTTTTCTATTATGAAAGGACTGTGATAGGTCTTATAAAAAGATTTTGCAATTCAGACTACTGCGCATCTTTCTATTGGATGTAGCTACTGATTACAGCTTGGCTTGTATTTTCCCAGACATTTTCTCTTTTCTGGTATATGCATATATGTATTTCTGTGTTTATGAGCATTTATATTTTTCTTATGCACCTACTAATATGTATTTATTCAACATATTATTTGTAAATTTGCATTTTGACCAAAACCTCATAATGTTCATGTTTTACTAACTTCTTTTTTCTTCATCCAGCAATTTTATCAAAGATCTCTTTCCTTGTCAGTACTTATATAGGCCTACCTTATTCTTTGTAAAATGGCTGTGTTGTATCCCACAGTACAGGAGTTTTGTAATGCATGTATTCTCTTATAGATGGGCATTTGGGTTGCTTCTTTTTTGTTACTATTATAAACAAAGCTTCAGTGAATATCTGTGTATATTTGTGTATCTCTGTATTGTTGTGAGCGTTTCTATAAGATAACTAATAAAAAGTGGAACCCATAAGTGAAAAGATACATTTATTTTTAATATTGATACAAGTTACTAAATTATTTGAAAAGGTGGTTGTGCCAATTGCATGAGAACACCCATTCCTCTACATTTTTATTCATTCTGAATATTATCAGTCTTCAACATTTTTTCTAATGCGGTGGGTAAAAATCATTTTATTTTCACTGCTTTGGTTATTGGTGGAATAACCTATTTCTGTGTTTTGTACTTTATCTGAGTGAATTGCTTATTCATACTTTCATCCATTTTTTAATGGGGCTTTATATGTTCTTAGTAATTTGTAGATGCTTATATGACTCTTAATCATTTGATATATATTACAGGTATTTTTTTCTGTGTTTTTTTTTGGAGGGCTTCTAATTTTGTTTATCTTTTTCTATATAGTATTTGAAATCTTAATGCAGTTAAACCTCAAATTTTCTGCTTGTGGCTATTGAATTTTATATCATGCTTGTGACATTCTTCCCTATCTTTAAAATGGTAAAAGTTTTTATTTTATCACTTGAGATTTTGTATTTAGATAATAGAAATATTTAGATTTTTAGATATTTAGATTTCTAGGTCATCTAGGGGAATTTTTGTGATTAATTCAAGTCAGAAGGTAACTAACTAGGCTTATTAAAATATGAATAACTATTGTTCCAATACCATAGGATGCATTCTTCATCTTCTTCCATTCTAAAGATAGTTCATCCTTCCCCAATGATTGAAATGTCTGTTTATCTTACACTAAATACCACAAACACATGGATCTATTTCTGTACTTCCCAGTCTCTTCCATGATTAAAACAGTGCCACACTGTTTTCATTACTTTAAGGTATTTTTTTTTTTTTTTTAAGCTACAGGGTGAGTCCTCATTTTTCCCCCCCAAAGCATTTCTGGCTATTTTTCTACATTTACCCTTCCAGAGACTATTCATTGTAGAATGTAGCAGTGATAATGTCACAGTTCTTTAGGACTACTATTGAAGTGTGAAGGCAAGACCCTTTGTGTCACAGATGGGGGAAATGATTTGTCTCAGCTAAAAATGGAAAGTCATTCTTTTCTGTCTCCCATGTCTGGCCTGCTCTGGTTTATGGTAAGTACTCAATAAATATTTATTGAGTGAATGGCTAGGATAAAATTATTTGAATGTGCTGGCCTCCTAATTCCAGCCTTTTGTTTGCCCTATTGAACCCCATTGTCTCAGAGCATACTGTGATAATAGTTCTGGGAAAACACGAATGTTCTCTTCTTGCAACATTGCAAGGGGAGGCTGTAATTGCTATAGGCAGTGCCCCTTGGAGGCCTTTTTGATATGTAGAAACCTGAAGGCAAAAAAATCAAAGAAACCATTGCTTTCTGTGATTATTTTTGTAGCTGTGTTGCTTAGCGTGAGGCATGTGCACCTTCCTTCTCTTTCTCTGCGCAAGGGCACCTCCCTGGCCCTGGTGAGTATAGATCGATTCTCCATGCCAAGATTTGTGTCAGCGGTGGTGCAGAAATCACTGCTGCCACAATGATCTTGACTTGTGTAAGGATCACGCTGCCTTCTCCTTGATCTTTAGTTCTGGGTATACTTGAGTCTCTGTGCTTCACAGCCCAAGGGAGCTAGGGCCAGACACTGATTTTATTTCTCACCTTTCAAGATCCCTTGTATTTTTTGCTGTGTTAGAAATACCACTTTAATTCTGTATTATGGTTAATGAAGGACCCCTTCTCACATTCCTGCACACCTTTTTTGATTAGAATATCATACTCCTCCCCTTCCCAGCCTTCAAGAAAAACAACACTAAAGGGCAACAAAACATACCTTGATAAGCTTGTTCTTTGTCAGGGGAGAGTGGGGAGCACAAATTCAAATACAATCAGAGGCCAAACACAGTAAAAGTAAGAGAAACAGGTTGATATTGTCAAATTAGACAGTAAGAAGAGGAACCTGGAGCAAGACTGGAGAGGTCATGCCCTCCCAAAGACATTCAAAATCTTATTTTTAAGGCCATGCAGGCCAAACAATATATATTCTGTGGCCGAGTCGGCCATTTACCAAAGATTTACTCTCTCTATCGAATCTACAGGGCACTGGATATTCTCAAGGAGACCTCTTGGGATGTTTGAAATCATATACCACCATGGCATGTCATTTCCTCATAAAATGCCACAGAGTATGTAAAAATTTTAAGTGGCCCCTTCAACAACAAAATAAAATGTGGTAGTGAATATAACAAAGTTGACTAGGGCTACTTACATAGCCTCACAATTTGACTTAGTGTCTCTGTAAAATTTCAAATTTCTGCATTTAATAAATCTGTGGGTAGCTTGCAAATAGTCAAAACTGTTACTGATAAATGTTTCAAATGCCAAGGTTGTACTGGCTTCCTCTTTGCCTCTACCACAGGAGCTTTGCAGGCCTTGTTTCCATTGAATGGAATGTTCTTTCCAACTACCCCAACCCCTCCTTCCTCACTTCAGTCATTAACTCTAAGTTACCTTTTCTATCTCAGCTCATTTTTGTCATCTTTAGAGAAGCCTTCCCTGATCTAGTCTAGAACGATTTTCTTCCATTGATGGTGCTTATGCTTCAAGAAAATGATTATTTGATTAAGGTCTGTCTTTGCCATTAGACTGGTACAGGTATGCTTACAATTTTCTCCTCAACAAAGTGCCTTAATACATAGTAGTATTTCCTCATTGGACCTTTCCTGCTGTGGCATGAATGCATGAATGTTCTATAAATATATTTTTTAAATTTATAGTTACTGGATTTTTTAAGGCAAAATTTGCACAACATACAATTAACCATTTTAAAGTGAAAAATTCAGTGTACGTATTTGAGTACTTACAGTGTTAGTGTAAGCACCACTTCTATTTCTAACACATTTCCATCTCCTCAAAAGGAAGCTCTGTGCCCATTAAGCAATTATTCCCTATTTCTCCTCTCCCCCAGTCCCCGCTGACCACTAATCTGCATTCTGTCGCTATGGATTTACCTATTCTGGATATTTCACACAAATGAAATTATGCAAAAAGTGGCCTTTTGTGTCTGGTTTCATTCATTTAGCCTAATGTTCTCAAGTTTCATTCACATTATAGTGTATCAGTATTTCAATCCTTTAATGTCTAAATATTCCATTGTATCTATATACCTTAATTTGTTTATCCATTCATCTATTGATGGACATTTGAACCGTTTTCACTTTTTAGCTATTGTAAATAGTGTTGCTGGGAATGTGTATGTACATGTATTTGGTTGAGTACCTGTTTTTAATTCTATGGTAATTCTATGCTTAACTTTTTGAGGCATCACCAAATTGTTTTCCACAGCAGCTACACCATTTCACATTCTCACCAGGAAAGGGTTCCAGTTTCTCCATATCGTCTTCAACACTTGTTACCTTCCAATTTATTTATTTATTTATGTATTTATGTATTTATTTATTTATTTAGAGAATGTGCACAAGCATGGATTGTGGGAGGGGCAGAGGGCGAGAAAGAATATTAAGCAGGCTCCACGCCCAGCATGGCACCCAATACAGGGTTCAATGTCACAACCCTGGGAGGGTGACCTTAGCCAAAATCCAGAGCCTGATGTTTAACCAACTGAGCCACCCGGGAGCCTCATTATTTTTCACTTTAAAAAAAAAATTATAGCTATCCTAGAATGAAGTGGTGAAGTGGTACCTAATTGTGGTTTTGATTTGTATTTCCTCAATGATTAATGGTGTTGACTGTATTTTTTTGGGGGAAATGTCTATTAAAATCCTTTGCCCATTTTATAAATTAATTATCTTTTTGTTATTGAGATGTAAAAGTTGTATATGTGTATATATATTTTTTTCTGAATACTAGACTCATCAGATACATGATTTTGCAAATATTTTTCCCATTTTATGGATTGTCTTTTTAATATCCTGATTGTGTCCTTTGAAGCACAATTAATTTATTTTTTCTTTTGTTGTTTGTGCTTATAGTGCCATATCTAAGTATCAACTGCTGAATCCAAGGTCATGAAAATTTACTCTTATGTTTTCTTCTAAGAGTTCTATGGTTTTAGCTCTCCTATTTAGATTTTCATCCATTTGAGTTAGTCATTGTATATGGTGTGAGGTACAGGTCCAACTTTATTCTTTTGCATGTGGAAATCCAGCTGTCCCAGCACACAACAGAAGGACTCTTCTTTCCCTCACTGATTGATCTTGGCACCCTTGTTGAAAATCAGTCAGCCATGGATATATGGGTTTGTTTCTGGACTCCGAATTCTATTCCATTTATCTCTCTGTCCTTATGCCCATACCACACTATTTCTAAAAATATTTATTTATTTATTTATTATGATCATTATTACTTTTTAATTTAATTTTACTTTTTCAGTGTTCCAAGATTCATTGTTTATGCCCCACACCCAGTGCTCCATGCAGTACGTGCCCTCAGTACCCATCACCAGGCTCTCCCATCCCCTCACCACCTTTCCTCCAAGACCCTCAATTTGTTTCTGAGTCCAAAGTCTCTCATGTTTCATTGCTTTCCCTGAGTTACCCTACTTCCCATTTCCTTTCCTTCTCCTACTGTCCTCTATATTATCCCTTGTGCACCACAATTAAGTGAAACCATACTTCACTTTCTCTACTTGGCTTATTTCACTCAGCATAATCTCTTCTAATACAGTCCATGTTGCTACAAAAGTTAGATATTCATCCTTTCTGATGGAGGGGTAGTATTCCATTGTATATATGTACTATATCTTCTTTATCCATTCATCTGTTGAAGGGCACCTTGGCTCTTTCCACAGTTTGGCGATTGTGGCCGTTGCTGCGATGAACATTGGGGTACCTATGGCCCTTCTTTTCACTACATCTGTATCTTTGGGGTAAATACCCAGTAGTGCAATTGCAGGGTCATAGGTAGCTCTATTTTTAATTTTTTTAAAGATTTTATTTATTTATATGACAGAGAGAGATCACAGGTAGGCAGAGAGGTAGGCAAAGAGAGAGGAGGAAGCAGGTTCTGCTTCGATGAGGGCCTCGATCCCAGGACCCTGAGATCATGACCTGAGCCAAAGGCAGAGGCTTTAACCCACTGAGCCACCCAGGTGCCCTATTTTTAATTTTTTATTAAGGAATCTCCACACTGTTTTCCAAAGTGACTGCACCAACCCGCATTCCCACCAACAATTTAAGAGGGTTCCCCTTTCTCCACAGCCTCTCCAACACTTGTTGTTTCCTGTCTTATTAATTTTGGCCATTCTGACTGGTGTAAGGTGGTATCTTAGTGTGGTTTTGATTTGAATTTCCCTGGTATCTAGTCATGATGAACATTTTTTCATGTGTCTGTTAGACGTTTGTATATCTTCTATGGAGAAGTGCCTCTTCATGTCTCCTGCCCATTTTTTGATATGTTCATTTTCTTTTTGGATGTTGAGTTTGAGTAATTCTTTATAGATCTTGGATATCAGCCCTTTGTAGTGTCATTTGCAAATATCCTCTCCCATTCCATGGGTTGCCTCTTTGTTTTGTTGACTGTTTCCTTTCCTGTATAGAAGCTTTTTATTTTGATGAAGTCCCAAAATTTCATTTTCGCTTTTGTCTCCTTTGCCTTTGGAGACGTGTCTTGAAAGAAGTTGCTGTGGACACCTATTCTGAAGCTGTTTCAAAAAATAGAAACAGAAGGAAATCCCAAACTCTTTCTATGAAGCCAGCATTACTCTAATCCCCAAACCAGACAAAGACCCCATCAAAAAGGAGAACTTCAGACCAATATCTCTGATGAATATGGATGCCAAGATTCTTAACAAGATCCTTGCTAACAGGATCCAACAATACATTAAAAAGATTATCCACCGTGACCAGGTGGGTTTTATCCCAGGGATGCAAGGTGGTTCAACACTCGCAAATCAATCAACATGATAGAACAAATCAATAAGAGAAGAGATAACCACATGGTACTCTCAATGCAGAAAAGGCATTTGACAAAATACAACATCCGTTCCTGATTAAAACTCTTGAGAGTATAGGGATAGAGGGAACATTTCTCAACCTCATAAAATCTATCTATGAAAAACCCACAGCGAATATCATTCTCAATGGGGAAAAACTGACGACCTTCCCTCTGAGATCAGGAACAAGACAAAAATGCCCACTCTCACCACTCCTGTTCAACATAGTGTTAGAAGTCCTAGCAACAGCAATCAGACGACAGAAAGAAATAAAAGGTATTCAACTTGGCAAAGAAGAAATCAAACTCTCTCTCTTTGCAGATGACATGATACTATATGTGGAAAACCCAAAAGACTCTACCCCTAAACTACTAGAACTCACACAACAATTCGGTAATGTGGCAGGATACAAAATCAACGCACAGAAATCAGTTGCGTTCTTATACACTAACAGTGAAAATATAGAAAAGGAAATCAGAAAATCGATTTCGTTTACTATAGTACCAAAAACTATAAGATACTTAGGAATAAACCTAAACAAAGAAGTTAAGGATCTGTACTCGAGGAACTACAGAACACTCATGAAAGAAACTGAAAAGACACAAAAAGATGGAAGAGCATTCCGTGCTCATGGATTGGAAGAATAAACATTATTAAAATGTCTATACTGCCCAGAGCAATCTATACTTTTAATGCCATTCCAATCAAAATTCCACCAACATTCTTCAAAGCCTTGGAACAAACAATCCTAAAATTTATATGGAACCAAAAAAGACCCTGAATCGCTAAGGAATTGTTGAAGAAGAAAAACAAAGCTGGAGGCATCATGTTACCCGACTTCAGGCTTTATTACAAAGCTGTGATCACCAAGACAGCATGGTACTGGCACAAAAACAGACAAATAGACTAATGGAACAGAATAGAGAGTCCAGATATGGACCCACAAGTCTATGGTCAAATTATCTTCGACAAAGCAGGAAAAAATATCCAGTGGAAAAAAGACAGTGTCTTCAATAAATGGTACTGGGAAAATTGGACAGCTACGTATGGAAGAATGAAACTAGACCATTCGGTTACACCACACACAAAGGCAAACTCGAAATGGATGAAAGAACTCAACGTGAGGCAGGAATCCATCAAAATCCTAAAATTATTTATTTTGAGAGAGCATGAGCGAGGAGGAGGAACAGAGGGAGAAGGAGACTCCCTGCCAAGCAGAGAGACTGATACGGAACTTGATCCCAGGACCCTGGGATCATGACCTGAGCCAAAGGCAGATGCTTAACTGACTGAGCCACCCAGGTGCCCCAGTATCACACTATTTTGATTACCATTGCTTTGTATTAAGTTTTGAAGGCTGGAAGTGTTCTTCTTCTAACTTTATTCTTATTTTTCAATATTCTTTTGGCAGAGAGTAGTTTTTTCCTTGCAGTTGAGACTGTCTTATTTCTTTGTGCACCCTCTTCTCCCTCCTTTGCACCACTTATATAGCCCTGTGCCCTAAGATGCCCGTTTTTTCAGGTATTCATTTTCTGTTACAGCTGCAAAAAAAGTTTCCAGGGAGAAGTTAGGGTTTGCTGTGGTTTTATGATGTGAACACATCTGAGACTGGTATAGAATTTGATGAAATGGTAGTAGGGAGCTGAAATCTGGCACAGCCTCCTTCTGTGACCCATCCAGCTCGGACTCCCATGCAGCATTTTGTAATGGTCCATTTACTTATCAGTAGTTGATCTGTAAACAGTTGGAACATGAGGAAGGCACTCCTAGTATTTCATACAACTCCTGGCCTTCAGTAAAAGCTTACTATGCCTACTTAGTATGTTACTGAATAAAGAAATCCCTGACCAGAACAGTTTTTAAATTGTAATCTATGTTTGATCTAAACCAACAGGTAAAATGCCATCAAAGTAAACCCTGCATAGAAGGATGGTGATAAAAAGTGGAAATGTTTATTTTGCAGTTAGCTAAGGCTAAGGGAAACTTTTCTAAATATTTTGTTTGGCACCTCCATGTTGTCCATGCAGACCACTGTGCTAACCATCCTCCCTAGAGGTTAGAGGCTTACTGAAATCTGTTCCATCTGTTAGGGAAATTATGCCTACCTATGGTTTGGAGGACATGTTTACCTACGATTGTTGTCTGAATTGTAGTAGCCCTTAAACCTGGTAAGTTCCCCAAGTGCCTTAAATGGAGTGGGGATTTTATACCCATATACCTACAGATGCATCTAAGTTACACATAGAGGAACCATCATTATTTCATTTGTGATGTAACTATGTTGTTTATTTTTTAACCACTATGTTTTTCATGGAATTGTAGGACTTAGACAACTGGATATCTATTTTAGAGTTTTAGAGAAGAGGAATACATATGTTAGCACTGCTCCCTCCGCTACTTGGAGTAACTGGCATTCTTGCTTTCCAAATTGTTAGTTTTTTGATTATAATAGAAACAGAAAGTTGCCTGGGTGGCTTAGTCCATTAAGCATCTGCCTTCAGCTTAGCCCCTGATCTCTGGGTCCAGGGATAGAGCCCCACATCCAGCTCCCTTCTCTCTTTCTCTCCCCCCTCTGCCCCTCCCCACCACTTGTTGTCTCTCTCAAATAAATAAATAAAATCTTTAAAAATATAATAGAAACAAAATATTGTATAAATATTTTATTAAAGATAAAATCTCTTGTATTTCTGCATCCTTGATGCCTAGTTTGATATGCCTCTCTTGCTTTGACATGCTATTTCAGTAACAGGAATGATTGGATGAAATACTGCAGGCACATTGCATTTAGCCTGAAGGGTGGCTATTAGCAAGTGAAAAGGTATTTGTCTTTCCCTTCCATCTTATAGATGAGTTTTTAGTGATCCAGATCTATCTATCCTGTCCAAGTGAAGCTGGAAACAAAGCAAGAATAAATAGTTCTTGGTCAGGCCCTAAGTGAAATGCCACACCTGCCAGTTAGGCCTGTAACCTGATTTCACTCTATTGTGTCAAGAAAAAGGTCAAATATAGGCCAGCTGTTCCAAAGTAGGGTTTGTTTTGTTTTTGTTTCAATCATTTTCTTACTTATTTTTGTGAGTAGGAGGCTATGGTACAATTTAGTTAGGTGATACTCTAAGCAGATTGAGGAAGACTTACAAAGTCTCCTGCAGCCTGAGGAGTGTATGAGAATTTTTACATCTTGGTTTCCTGATACCCAGGTTTGTTTGAAGATATGTGACTCATTGAATAAGCTCCATTTAAGATAGACCTGTGGTCTTCATTTATTGGAGAGGCACACCCCCTTGCATTGACCCTGGGAATGAGGTCATAGTGAATGCTCATGCCATACCACCAGGGTGGCCTTGCCTGCCCTTTTGAAATGTCTTAAGGTGGTAGGGACACAATTGCTGGTGTGGTCTAGGATGGCTATGTAGGGGATTGCACAAACAACTCGGAGTCAGGGCTAGTCTAAGGCAAGGTGGGAGGTAGGTTGAATTTGTCTTTGTAGCTTAGCTTTGCCATTCTTTCCCAAGACCTGCTCTACTTGTGACTGTTCTCCGCACTCCCCTTGCAGCTCCTACATTTGTGTTTTAGCACCCCACTGAGACCTTTCTCCCAGAACCACACCTGGCACATGGGGCCTTTCTTGTTCTCTTTTATATGTGCCTGTTCCTGTATCCGGCACTGTGGTTGACTAGTCCTTGATAAGGGGATAATAGGTTCAGTAATAGGTTCCAGTGGCCTGTGAGATAGTATTTCAGAGAACCACAGAACTTTGTGACTGCATGAAGGCTCAGCACTGCGTTGTGGGTGGAAGACTTCTTTTGATGTTGACCTGCCAGTTGCTCCCTCTGACAATTACCATCTGTAAGCTAGTTGTTTCACTTCTCTGAACTTCACTTTCTTCCTCTGTAAAATGAGGGTTATGACCTTTCTTTCTGAGGGGAAGTGGTCTGGAGTACGTGGGATATGTATATAACTCATGGGGCATAGTGGCAAGCATATAGTATTCAGTAAGTAAGTAAGAGTTCCTTTACAAAAAGGAAAAAGAAAAAAGACAGGGCGGAGTGGAAGGGAATACAAGAAATCATCTCATCTAACCTCTTGGAGAAATGTATCCGCTATAACCTAGTGAAGCGATTCCAGATGTACAGGCAAAAACATGCAGCTGAGCCCTTTGATTCAGAGCTGTGGGCTGGACCCATCCTCAGGGCCAGCCTCAGTTCAAGTCTGATCTTGCTTCTGTATGATCTTGTGATAGCATCTTTGGACCTGAAGACCTAAAGTGTTCCTGAAAGGGACCTGCTTCCCCCAGATACGCAGCCAGCCACCTGGACACCAGATTTGTTTTCAATATTAGCAACCCTGATGTTTTAAAAATACCTTTGAGGGTGTACTCAATCCATTTTGTGTGGTTTCCTCTCTCCTAACAGGGCCTCTCTTTTTCTCTCCACCCACCTCTTGGCCACCCTCTCATCCCGGCAGCTGCAGGGAAGATTTCTCTCCAGCTGTCTATCAAGTCTTCAAAAGCTGGCTGGAATGTAATTGTAATCTATTTTTCTACCCCTCAATAGTAGTGGGTAAAAAACACACACGCACACTGCTCAAAATTGCAAGGAAACGGGAGCCAGAGCTGTCTCGTGACTCACACAGAGCTCGGCATGGATAATTACTGCCATTCATTACTGGCCCAGGAAAGAAAACAAGGGTCCAACTGGGTTTTAGTGAACCAGAAGCCTGACGGATAAGAGGGAAGAAGAAGCCTGTGCTCCCTCCCTACTGCCTCCCCCCTCTAATATCCCCCCATCCAATTCATTCTCATATGCCATTCTCAGAAAAATAACATCCTGCTGGCAATTCCCCTCCCAACTCACATCTTTTATTATGCTTATTTAGTGTGCAGTTGAGAATTGGTGCTGCGGCCAGATTTTGCCAAGCGCTTCTCCCCAAAAAGCCTCAATAACCTTGAGCCAGGACCTGACTTGCCCATTTTCCTGGATGAAGGTTAAATAGATTCTATTTCATTAATTCATCCAGCCAACAGTTGTCATGAATTCACCACACAGTGCTAGATTCTTAGGGAAATGAAGCTGCATTCTTCCTGATGAAGTGTTTTTCCCTCCCCACTTTAAACTGCCTAGTAACATTTCTTGCAGACAGGCTATGATGCCATTTACTGGCTCCTCGTCAGCGCATTCTCCACCCCCCACCCCCCCAATCCTTCAGTTATGCTGTTCTGTCTTGGTATCTTTCTTTCTTTTTTTTTTTTTCTTGCGGGATTTTATATATATATATTTTTTATTGTTACTAAATTTTTTTTTCCAGTGTGTCAAGATTCATTCCCCATTCCCCACACCCAGTGCTCCACGCTTTAGGTGTCCCCAGTACCCCCCACCAGGCTCTCCCATCCCTCCACCCCCCCTCCTTCCAAGTCCCTCAGTTTGTTTCTGTGTTCAAAGTCTCTGTTGTTTCGTTTCC
>PITA01028107.1:0-19878 GCA_004023965.1 Spilogale gracilis
TCCTCACCACACACTCAGGCTCATCGTATGACAATCGTATGACAATCGTATGACAATCGTACGACAAGATCTATTCATTCATGAACTGATTTACGCTTGAAAGCTGATTGTTGAATTTCACATAAGCAACATCTTTCTAATAGTAATTATAACATAGAGCTTCCTAATTAGGCATTCAATTACCTTATTAAAATACTGATGCCTAGAATTTTTTTAGAGAAGGTTGATATTATTTTATATTAAAACATGTATACCCCAGTAAAAACTTTGAGCCACTCACCAAATGATATGCTTTCTTTTTGGTCAGACATCTCTAGATGGTGAGTTCATCAAAGACATAAGTCCACAGCTAGTACTGAGTTTTAAAAAATAAAACAAGAATATTTTACAGACTTCTGAAACTTAACACATTCTAAATGGAGTCATTATTTTTCTCTAAATTCTATCTAATTCTATGACCATTTCTATGCAAATTCTTCCCAAATCTTCCTTAAACCCTATGTACTCCCTGAGGCACAGATGGAGTTTCTAGCTGGCTACTGCCCACCTCCACCTGAAACTACCCGTGCAAACACTGGATCCAAAACAAAGCCCTCCTCACAATCTACTGCTCATATGGGCTGAAGCTTACAACAATTCCAAACGTGGTCTGATCCACATGCTGTGGAGGCACCAAGCATGGAGTCACATATGCCAGCTGAGAGGTGGAGGAAGGTTTCACCTGGAGGTGGATTTTAGAGCTGAGTTTTGAAGGAAGAACAGAACACTCCCAGGAGGTAAGTTCCGCGCAATAAGAGAACATGATGGAGACAAAAATCACAAGTCCCACTAAGCCCCTGGTTCATTTCCATTCCTACTGTATAGACTCTGGTTCCAGTCTTCATCAAGGCTTCTGTGCTCCTCCCCTCATTTCCAGTATCTTTCATCCCCCACAAAAATTCATCTCTACCCATTCTCCATTGGGAATCCATGCTCCAGCCCAACTTAAAGACTTTCCATTATATTGCACCTCTACTTGGAAAGCCCTTTGTTCCCTCTCTGACTGTAGAGGTTCTACTCACCATTCATCTTTGTGAAGTTTCCCTGAATCCTCTGGGCAAAATTAATAGGACTTTCTTTTATACTATCATTTATAGCATTTGTCACAGCCAGACCTATGTTGGACCTAGTAGTGTACTTGGCCATCTCCCCTGCTCAACCATAAACTCCTTGAAAACAAGGACCATGTCTTCTTTTTATATATAATTTATTTTATTTTGTTTTGTTTTATTTTATCTTTTTAAAGATTTTATTTATTTATTTGACAGAGAGAGAGAGATCACAAATAAGCAGAGAGGCAGACAGAGAAAGAGAGGGAAGCTCCCCGCTGAGCAGAGAGCCCAACATGGTGCTCAATCCCAGGACCCTGAGATCATGACCTGAGTCGAAGGCAGAGGCTTAACCCTCTGAGCCGCCCAGGCGCCCTAATTTATTTTATTTTTTCCGTGTTCCAAGATTCATTGTTTATGCACCTCACCCAGTGCTCCATGCAATACATGCCCTCCTTAACACCCACCACCAGGCTCACCCATCCCTTCACCCTCTCCCTTCCAAAACCCTCAGTTTGTTTCTCAGAAACCACAGTCTCTCATGCTTCATCTCCTCTTTCTGATTTATCTCAGTTCACATTTCCTCTCCTTCTCCTTGTCCTCCACGTTACTCCTTATGCACCACAAGTAAGTGAAACCGTATGATATTTGACTTTCTCTGCTTGGCTTAATTCACTCAGCATAATCTCTTCCAGACCTGTCCATGTTGATACAAATGTTGGGTATTCATCCCTTCATTTGATGGAGATGTAATATTCCATTATATATATGGACCATATCTTCTTTATCCATTTGTCTGTTGAAGGACCTCTTGGCTCTTTCCACAGTTTGGCAATTGTGGCCATTGCTGCAATGAACATTGGGATACATATGGTCCTTCTTTTCACTACATCTGTATCTTTGGGGTAAATACACAGTAGTGCAATTTCAGGGTCATAGGGTAGCTCTATTTTTAATTTTTTAAGGAATCTCCACACTGTTTTCCAAAGCGACTACACAAACTTGCATTCCCACCAACTATGTAAGAAGGTTCCCCTTTCTCCACAGCGTCTCCAACACTTGTTGCTTCCTGTCCCATTAATTATGGCTATTCTGACTGGTGTAAGGTGGTATCTCAATGTGGTTTTGATTTGAATTTCAACAGGGACCATGTCTTATTTATTTATGCCTCTCTCATGGTGCCTAATACAGTGCCTTGTATGTGGTAGATTCTCCATTATTACCTATCAAATCAAATTGAATAAATGGTTACTGAATGAAAAAGAATTACACATACTTTTATCTGTATAATTAGAACTAAGCTGATACAGGTGGGTGTTATGCAATCCTTTTTGTTTCCAAGTCTCAACTTGCTATTGAATCATTTGTAGATTTCCTGACAGATTATTTTTTATATTACTAGGATTTAGCGGTGTAAAAGTATGATCTAACAACTTGACTTACTGTAAAAGTAGTTCCTTAATTTTGTAATCTGCATATAGTAAAAGTTGTAGTTTTGCGTTATTCTTCTATCTTAACAAGTAAAACAATTTTAGTTTTAGGGTGGGTTTTTTTTTCCCCTATTGTCTCTTGATGTCAGCCCTTTAAGCTCAAAAGGAATGATTTTACTCCTACATAAGGTGATAAAAAAATGCTGCAAATGAATCTTGTACCACACTTATTTTATGGCCTACACTAAAACACATGCTCAGTAGTCTGTATGTAAACTGAATGTTTTGGTACAGATGGTCATATCTTGCACTAAATCTTCAACTTAAACTTTCCCACAATGAATAAAGTCATAATAATAATATTGTTTCCATGTGGCTGTATCTGATTGGAAGTGAGTAAAATACTAGGAAAGTTTGATTAACCTTGGCCTATTTCCATGATGGGGATGGTGGCAACCTGACTTTTCAGCTCTTTCATTTGGGGGCATCTTGATAGGTTGGGCCACTTGAGTCAATGGGACATTTTTAGTCACTTACTTTCTGATTTTTAGCCCTACAGGTAAATCCTTTGTTGTGCCTGAGTCACTTAAAAGGCAATTTCACTTAGATCAGCCCTGTGACTATGTGTAGACCTGGTGTTAATATTTATCTTCACATTCTATTTTATAGTAAATGCTTTTTGCCCTTTAAAACAAACTGTATGCAACTAGTTCCAAACAGAAATCTAAAAGATGGGTAAGCAAGTCTTCCTTAACTAAACATCAATTAAAATATGGTCTTTCATTTGAAAGTCCTTTCTGTTTATAAGATTTAAGAGGATCCTTTTGCTCATTGAATTATGTCAAAAACTAATGATCAAAATGCCTGGCAAACACATCTGAAAATTTAATAGTTTCGAGTGAGGAGCTATGCTAAAGGCTTTAAAAATACAACTCCTATGTTTCTTTTTTTTTTTTAAGATTTTATTTATTTATTTGACAGAGAGAAACATAGCGAGAGAGGGAACACAAGCAGGGGGAGTGAGAGAGGGAGAAGGCTTTCTGCCGAGCAGGGAGCCCTCTGTGGGCCTCGATCCCAGGGCTCCGGGATCATGACCTAAGCTGAAGGCAGTCACCCAACCAACTGAGTCACCCAGGTGCCCCGTAACTCCTATGTTTCAATCACATCTTATCGATTTTAATCAAATATATCCATTTCTCTTAACCTAGTCCTACATATCTGACATAAACCTTAATCTATTCTGCTTAACATACCAAATATTTTAGTTTACAAATAAAAGCAAACTTGTCACTAAAAACAAGTCTCTTGGGGTGCCTGGTTGGCTCAGATGGTTGAGCATCTGCCTTTGGCTCAGGTCATGATCTCTGGGTCCTGGGATCAAGCCCCCATGTTGGGTTCTCAGCTCAGTGGGGAGGCTACTTCTCCCTCTCCCTCTACCCCTCCCCCTGCTTGTGCTCTTCCTGTCTCTCTCAAATGAATAAATAAAAATATTTTAAAATAAATAAATAAAAACAAGTCTCTTTAAGCTCCTTCTATGCTTGGGGTTAATCCTGGTGTGTTCAAGAATCAAAGAAAAGCACAAAGGAACATCAGTAGGGAGCTTTTGTGGTATTGATGGGGACAGATTTGAGTTTGGGGAGTATGAACAAAGGTTGCCAATGGTAGATGGCAGAGTAATGGGGAAAACATCACTGGCTTTACAAGTGGCAGAACTGAGTTTGAGTCCATACTCTGTACATCCCATTGAGCTCGGTGCCCAGGTCTGTACGAAGACTTCAAGCAATTGATGTGTCCTCTGTGAGCCTCCACATAGGAGATCCAGCACTTAAAACCATAAAGTATTTTTTAAATGCAAGATGATAACAATTATTATTAACAATGTTAGTAATGATCTTATTAAAACATTTCTCCCATTTAAAATCCTGCAGGGACTTCTCTTTGTACTTACAATAAAATCTAGACTTATTGTAATCTACAAACAATGACACGATCTGGGACCTGCCCACTGTTTAGCCTCAGCTCTCTCTTGTTCACTGTTCCTCAGTCACACCCATCTCCTTCCCTACACCCTACATGTTCCAAGCTGAACTGGGTCATCTCTGCTTTACATTTCCTCTGCAAATCAATCTTTCTCTTTCTCTCTCCACCCCAACAACAACAACTAGAAAAATCTTCAGATCCCAACTCCAACATCTTAGAAAGGCTTCCTTCAACTGTTTTATCTCAAGTTAAGAGCCCAGTGTTTTTCTGCCTACCATATCCTTTTCGGTTTCTTCACAGTACTTACTATAATCCAAAATTATTTTGCTTAAATTTTTTGTTTTTTTGTTTTTTTTGTTTTGTTTCATTTTTGGGTGGTTTGTTGTTGTTGTTGGTGGTGGTGGTGGTTTTGTCTGTTTGTTTTGTTTTGTTTTGTTTTGTTTTGTTTTGTTTTGTTTGTTATCTATTGGTTCCTGTATCATCAGTACTGGACTGCATCATCTTTACTGAACAACTCTCATTGCATAAGAAAACAAAACTTCCTGACTTTATATCTTTCTTTAGTTGTTACTGCAAAGCTCATTGAAAGTGTTCTGTGCTTGCTAGTTCTGTTTTGCTTTGTTCCCTTCTTCCTTGAGTTTACTCCAGCCATGCCTTTGTCCCCAATCACTCCATGAAACTGCTTTTTTAAAGTAAATTTTTAAAAAAGATTTTATTTATTTATTTGACAGAGAGAGACAGCAAGAGCAGCAGGGGGAGTGGGAGAGGGAGAAGCAGGGTTCCTGCTGAGCAGGGAGCCTGATGAGGGGCTCAATCCCAGGACCCTGAGATCATGACCTCAGCCAAAGGCAGACACTTAACAACTGAGCCACGCAGGTGCCCACATGAAACTTCTCTTATCAGTGTCTCTAAATGTCTCCACATTGCCAAATCTAATGGACAATTCTCTTCCTATAAAAACCTATCTTCCTTTGATCAATAACATTTGAAAATATTGCCTCCTCCATAACATGCCTTCTTTCCTTGATCATCTGGACTTTATTTGTTCTTAGTTCTCCTCTACTGTCACAGGCTGCTCCTAGTCTCCTTTGCTAGGTCTCCACCATCTTGGAAGTCAAGAAGCTGGGCTCAATCTTCAGAACGCTCCTCTACCTACACTCACTCCCTAAGTCACTTCATTCAGTACTATGGCTTTGTGTTATCTCTGCTTTGCCCTAGAATCAGATCCCTACCCCATAGGAATCTGTATTTTCTAGAGGGGTTCTGTCACCCACAACATAGTTGTTACCTACCTAATGTTTTTTTTGTCAAAAAACAACCTTATTATTTAGGCAGTCAATGGTGTGGTGCCCCACTCTTGTAGAAACACAGATTTTTAAAACATAATAAAGACTTAGTGAGGACTTAGCCTCTCTTTGTTATTTTACAGAAGGAACTTGAGATACTGAGAAGTCAAATGACGTGTCATAAACCACACAATCACACAGAGCAGAGACTAGAATCCCAGGTTTCTGGTTCTTCCAATTCCTAAAGTAACGCTCCTGTAATACCCAATCATATCTGAGTTCTGATATGAAAATTTGTTTCTAAACATCAAGTATCACAGAACTGCAAACCTAGCAGTGACCTTAAGAATCTTCATTGCAACTGTCTTCCTCTGCAAATGGGAAACGATTGCATAGGACCCTGCTGTCATTTAAGGCAGAAGAAACATATCCTACTGCCAGTTCCAGATTTGGACCTTCAGGCACAAAGAATGAGTAAATGACAGGTTTCTTGAAATGCAGTCTGTGCTCTTAAACCACTATTGATCTAAATTCTGCCTTTTCTTTTATTTGTCTTTCTTCATCATCCCAGGGTATTTTTCTCTTCTCATTCATTATTAGTAAGGGTTATTTCATCTGCTATTCTTTTGAAGACTTGCCATTTTGAAATGTCACATGCAATAGTATTTATTTTGGCTTAACAGCAATTTCTCTTTACAATGGCCTGTCCTACTCTGTAACATTTTGTTCAGTTGGTTGGGTTGTCAACTTAGGATGTTTGGTGATAAAATGCTGACATATTGTCTATTTATAGGCTGTCATGTCACTTTCTAATTGGTTGGTTTGAAAATAACAGTTTCTTATTCTCTGGATCACTTCCACTATTTGTTTCAATGTTCTTTCTGGGCAATCCCACTGGTTGTTGACTGACATCAAAACACTCAGAGCTGTTGTATGCTTCTGTGCTTTGTTTCTTCTAATCTCCCTTAGCTCTACCTGATCAGGAAATGCCAAGTCCCTGCCTTCACAATGTAGGATAGTCCAACATTGAAAGCAACCTTGTTCCCTGGTATCACTTTACCTTGACTTTGCCATTGCCCTTGTTAATTTATTTGAAAACTCTGTGATGAGGTGCCGACAGCTTCATGACTTATGATGGGTTAATATATTTGACCATGCCTTTGCTCACCCCACAATGTTGGACATGAGGTTTGTTGTTCTTTAACTATCCTAAAGATGACTGAAATACCACCATTCTGTTCTAGAACGTCCCTCATTTTCCTTTTCTTGCTTCCTGTTTTCTCAGTTCTCAATTTGGAGACAATTCCAAATTTCAGTTTCAAATTTCATTTTTCCAAGACCAACGCAAGTCTTAGTTCAAAACACCTGTTTCTATATCCATCAGTTTTCCCTTTCTTCTGATCTAATAAGTAGAGATATCCCAGTTCCTCGCTTTCTTTCCATTCTATCATCTTTCTGCTCCAGAAAATTGCTTCTGTTATTTCCTGCCACTTCTGCATGTTTAGTTTCCCCCATTGAATTTTTCTGTCTCTTCTGCCTTCCAAAAGGCATCTTGAAAACCCATCTGCCTTCCTGCTGCCTACAGTTTGCTTCTCTGGATTGTCAAATTTCTCACATGCCGCCTTCTACCCATTCTGCCTCAATCTCACTACATCTTGGTCCCTCCCCAACCCACTCTCTTTTCTGAAACAGCTTACTGAGAGGTTGGTGATAACCTCCCTATCGATAACTACAGCCTCACTTTATTCCATAGTCACCTTTGTGGTGTCATCTACAGATTAAACCCTGCAGCCCAGGTTGGATCTCCCTCCTCCATGTGTGTTTTTACTACATCCCTTGGATTCTCCTTCTGGAGAAAACCCCTGCTGCGTTTTCACCTGCCTTCTTTGCAGGTAACTTTCTCACTCCTCCAAGTATGAAGTTCTCCCAATGGTAACCCAGACTCTGAGCCTCTCTAACTATACCTCAGCAATTTTTTTTATATCCTAACTGTGAAACAATATATGGAAATTCAGCCCCATCCTCCCCCTCTGAACTGGCTTCACCCTCACCTTCTCTGCTAAAAAGATCTTAAGTCTTTTCTTAAATTTCTTAAGTCAGAGAATCTCAAACTTTCAGAAGTACCTGTGTAGGTTTCCTTTTATGTTTAGTCCCTTAATCCATATTAAATCAGACATGAAGTCCTATTTTTGTTCTCCACAAAAGCTCTTAAATCTAATCCTCTATTGCTGTTGTTTTTAATACCTATTACTACAATTATAATTTGGACATTTAATTTCTCATGCTAGATTTAATGGAATAGCATCCTAAGCACAGCCCTGGCCCATAACTCCATCCCCTTCCCAGTCCTCCCCCCAGCCCACACATTTTTTTTCACACATTATCCTTCTATGCTTTTTTATGGGAGTTTTAATTATGTCACTGTCCACATCAAAAACCATCCCTGGTTACCTATGAACACACATGGGTCACATTTCTTAATTTGCCATTCACTGAACAGCACTTTACTAAGAAATCTGCATTATGTCAGTTATCACTCATGCATGTGCAAGCACACACACACACACACACACACACACACACACACACCCATGCATCCCTGTAAGGAGTAATCATTATTGGCCACATTTTATAGATAAAGAAATTGAGAATTAGCAAGATACTTTCTTGCTCAAAGAAAATTAGTGAGAACTGTTTCAGGATTCAAACCCAAGATTCAAAAGAGGCTCTTAATACCTAAGACAGATTGTCTCTACCCTTGGGCACCAACCTACTTTTCAGACTGCAATTATTTACTTCTCTGTTGCACAAAAATATAATCAGCATATCCTTATCTTTGTATTCTCTTCCTTTCCATCTATACCGACTCTACTGAGACCCATCCTAACCACTTGGGCCCGCATAACCTTCTTTCCCTCCTGGACACTTCCTGTCACCATCATTCATTTGGTTTCCAACCATAAGTTGGTTGGTGGTATCTTGCAATGTTGGCTTGTATTGCTGACACTCTAGTCAGTCAAATAATGTATATTGGTATATATTTTCTCATCAACTACATCGTAAGGAAAAAACTTCCCTTATATGTTTTTGGACCCACATCCCAACTTTTTCAACCTCAACTTGCTTACAGCACATGTTTATCTCCTGGGTGATGATACAATTTTGCTTAATTCCTACTATATGAATAACAACGTATGTTCTTTTTCCTTTAAAATTTGTTTTATGTTTGTGGTTTATTGACAGTCATGTATGCATCTCATTTATGGTAAATAGCCTAGCTTTTGATGGTGTCTATATTGCTTTATTTTTTACCTTCATTGAGGCTTACTAGACAAATAAAAATTGTGTATGTTTAAGGTAGATAATATAATGTTCTGATACACAAATAATTGTGAATTAATTACCACACTCAAGCTAAGTAGCATACCTACTTATCGCCTCACATACTTACATCTTCCTGTGTGTGTAAGAGAAAAATCATGATCAATTCTCTCGGCAAATTTTGAGTACACAATATAGTATTCTTAACTATAGCCACCATGCTATACCTTAGATCTGAAGAACTTACTCATCCCTTATAGCTGAACCTTTGTACCCTTGGACCAACATCTTTCCATTTCTTCTAACAATCCATGCTCTTCGTAGATGATATGACTCCTTCATCTGTGGTCTAGTGACTCAAGAAATTGTAAATTAGGAAATGTAAATACTTCCTAAAGAAGGCACAAGGTGGAAAACATCCAAATAATACGTAATCCCACACCAATCATACCAGATCTATTTCAACATCCTCTAAATTTTATAATTTAAAAAATGTACTACTACTACTGTGTCTTTCAATTTAGATATCCTCTATTCCCTAACATGAAAGTAACTAATAAAATGAATGCTATTATAAGCAATAAAAACTTAGTGGGGTGAAAAGAAATTACAGTAGACACCCAGAGAAGTAAAATAAATATGCAATATTTTATCTTTTCTAAGTTTCCTTTGATTGTTTTTAATAAAATTTGGTATTTCAGAGAGAAAATCTCCTAAAAAGTAATTCTAAATAATGATAAAGCAGTGTTTTGAAGCTGAGTGAGAAAACAACTCTGTCCAGAGGTTACAGAGTCTTCATAGCTCAACTGAAACGTCTGGTAAATATTATATTAAAATGTTTCTTTTTTTCCCCAACTTTATTGGTATAATTGACAAGTACAATTGTGTTTATTTAAAGTTTCTAACAAGGAGGTTGCTGGGTGGCTCAGTCAGTTAAGCATCTGTCTTTGACTCAGGTCATGATCCCAGGGTCTTGGGATCAAGCCCCACCTCGGGCTTCCTGTTCAGCAGGAAGCCTGCTTCTCCCTCTCACTCTGCTTGCTGCTCCCTTACCCGTGCTCTCATTCCCTCTCTCTGTGAAATAAATAAATAAAATCTTTTTAAAAATATAAAAAAATAAAGTATACAACATGATGACTTAATATACATACACATTGTGAAACAGTTATCATAATCAAGCTAAAATAACACATCCATCACCTTAGGCAGTTACCTTTTTGTGTGTGTGTGTACTGAGAATGCTGAAAATCTGCTTTCTCAGCAAATTTCAAGTATATAATACAGTCTCGTTAAGAATAGTCACCACACTGTACATTACCCTCAGAATTTGCTCGGAACTAAAAAACTATACCCTGTACAAACAACTCCCCATTTTCCCCACCCCTCAGCCATTGGCAACCACCATTCTACTTTCTATGATTTCAACTTTTTTTCTCTTTACATTCCACATGTAATTGATACCATGCAGGATTTGTCCTTCTACCTCTGGCTTATTTCACTTAGCATGGTGCCTTTTAGGTTCATCCATGATGTCATGGATTTCCAAACATCAGGATTTCATCCTTTTAATGGCTGGAAAATATCCCATTTTATACTACATTTTCTTTATCCATTCATCCATCAATGGATGCTTAGATTGTGTTCATGCCTTGGCTATTGTGAATAATGCTGCAGAGAACATGGGAATGCAGACATCTCAAGATAGATTTTATTTCCATTGGATATATACCCAGAAGTGGGATTGCTAGATTATATGGCAATTCTAAATGGTTTGAGGAACCTCTGTACTGTTACACCAACTTACTGATAAACCAATTTACATTTTCACCAGTGCACTAAGGTTCCCTTTTTCCACAACCTTGCCAACACTTACCTTTTCTGTTTTTTTTTTTTTTTTAATATAGCCATTCTAACAGGTATGTAGTGATCCCTCATTGGGGTTTTGATTTGCATTTATTAGTGATTATTGATGTTCAATATCTTTTCATGTATCTGTTGGCCATTTTGGATGTCTTCTTTGGAAATTTGTCTACCCAGGTCTTCTGCTATTTTGAAATCAGATTATTTGATTTTTTACTACTGAGTTATATGTGTTCCTTACACATTTTGGATATTAACTTTTTATCTGATATATAGTTTACAAATATTTTCTCCCATTCCATAGGTTCCTTCTTCATTTCTATTTACTATTTCTTTTGCTGTGTAGAAGCTTTCCACTTTGATATAGTTCAACTTGTTTATTTTTGCTTCCAGTTGCCTTTGCTTTTGGTGTCAAATATCTGTGTTCTTTTCTAGCTTTATTGAGCTTCCTTCAAACAGTTAGTTTGAATTCTTTAGCCAGCAACCTGTAGGTTTCACTCCTTTGAGGTCAGTCCCTGAAAAGTTACTGTGTTCATTTGTCAAGCTCTTGTTTCCTTGATTTTTCACATTTTGTAGCCTTGTGCTGTTGTCTGCATGTTTGTTGGAGCAGTTACCTCTTCTCGACTTTATGGATTGGTCTTGATATGTGAAGACCCTCACCTACAGGTGAGAGTGAGGGTGCAGGCTGGGTGGTTTGTGGCAGTTGCTGACCCGGGAAAGGACCAGTAGTGTAGTCTCCATGCAGATCTGGCACCTAATGTTCGTGTTGGCAGGGGTCCTCAATATCTAAGACTGTGGGTGTCCACCGAAGTATCTAGGGCTATTGAGGTCTTTGGTTAGGAAAGCTGCTGGGGACCATCTGATCTCTTTTTATCCCACAGTGGATGTCATGGCTGAGGGGAATCTCTCCAGGTGCTGGGTCTGGCTCAGTGGCGGTGGTATTGGTATCTGATGCTTGGATCACCGTGGGGCTGGGGTTTGCAGTGCAAGTGCACACCGAACGATGAGAGTCGCAGGCTCTGGGACACTGGCTGGCCCGCAGCTGGTAAGGCCGCTGCCTGAGACACGGGCAGGGCAGAGTCACTGTTTGGAGTGCCTGCGCACAAAAAGTGGCCCAGAGCCAGAGTCTGAATTGGGGCAGGGGGTGTACAGCAGCGTGGCTCTGGGGTCCATCATGTGCGTAGGGTTGTGAGGGGCAACTCTGGCCCTAGAGTGACAAAACAGCAGTTTCTTCTGAAAGGCATAGAGCAGCAACTTCTCGGAGGAATTTTCAGCAGTGGAGGTTGTTGGTTACCTCAGTGGCAAAAACTGCCAGTGTCCTTTGAAGAGGAGGCTGCTGGGTCTGTGACAACGAATACTACCAGGTTCTCCTCTGTGAAAGCTGTGGGGAGTGTGGCTGCCATGGAGGCTGTTGGGGTCCTCGATGGCATGGCTGCCCGGGACCTCCGCAGAGCAGGCCACTGGGGCCATGATGGCACCTGCTATACAGCGGGCACTGGTTACCCCTCCTTCTCTGTGCCCCACCATCTCCAGATATCTCAGCTAAAGCTGACCTCCCAGTGATCCTTTCTGTGCAGTTATTATACTTCTTTTCTCCATTGTGTTGCTGTAAGTCTTCATTGGATTCCTCCCAAGGCTATCTTGTTTTGTGGATAGCTGCCTAATGTTGTTCAGGGATGGAGATTGTGGGGTGCAGGGAGGGCAGTAGGGAGGGGAAATGAAGGCTAGTATCTTCTACTCCATCTCGCTGACACCAACTACAAAAATGTTTCTTTTGACACAATTTAATCTATTGATTGTTTAAGAAATTGTCTAGACAAAAGAGTGAGTTAATCATGTCTTCCAATTGTCACTGTTTCCTCAGTGATTCATTCACCCAACTCTGCCCTAATTTCCCCATCCCCACTACCATGGACCAGCCTCAAGCCTTTCTCTTTGTTCATTTGAATTTCTCCACAACTACCCTCTCTGCCTCCCTGCCTCGCTATTCAAATCAAACTTCCACAGAGCCCTTTCCTTTAGAAAGACCATTCTAAAATATAAATCTGAGGATCTCATGTCTTGCCTTGTAAACCTCCCATGATTTTTCGTAATCTTCCTAAAGTGTCCCAGAATAAAGTTTCAACTCTTAGTGTTGGCACACAAAGCACTTTGCCATCTCACTCTTGCTTTTCTCTCTGGTCTCATCACTCCACACTTAAATTATTCCTCTTCATGCTTTGGTTTTTAATATTCAAAAGAGTACCAGTTCTGGGGCACCTGGATGGCTCAGTTGGTAAGTGTCTGCCTTCAGCTCAGGTCATGATCCCAAGGCCCTAGGATTGAGTTCCCCATCAAGCTCCCTGCTCAGTGAGGAGTCTGCTTCTCCCTCTGCCTGCCACTCCTCCTGCTTGTGCTTGATCCCCCCTCCCACAAATAAATAAATAAAATCTTAAAAAAAAAAAAAAAGGAGTATCAGGTTTTGTATGTCATTACCCTTTGTGATGTCATCGATGAAATCAAAATACAATACTAGATGCAAACTGTAAAGCTCAATCCAAAGTCAGAGCCTGTAAGAATTTTCAGAAGTGAGTGGATGAGCCCACCACCTGTGGTAGGATTTGCTGGTGCTGCAGTTTTCTGAGTCTGCTATTTCCCATGAACCCAACTTCCCTCCACAAATCTTTTCCTTAGAAAAGAAAGGGGCCTGGCTCATAGCAAAATAGAGAGCATGAAATCAACAAGCTCTTTAGGGATTTACCCATCTCTAAAGGACGGAGAACAGATTCCTACTGTTTTTCAGGTTTCTGTGAATTTATAAAAACAAGTTTCCCAGACATTAAGGTACAAAAACTCTGATGCAGTGGTAGAAAAAGTCACAGTACAAAAAGGCATTCAATTCTCTTGGAAACACTGTGCTTATTAAAGGCCTAAACACTAGGTACAGAAAGTTCAGTAATCCTTTTCCTAAGGGCAATAATAGTTTTTACATTACAAAATCAAATGGTTGCTCCTTCTCTGAGGGCTGAAAATAAAGTGCCAGTTTGGAGAGGAAACAAAGTGTAACGAAGTCAAAGACTTGCGTCTGAATGGAAGGTCAGTCCTTTTCCACTTCCTCCAAGTGTACTTGCAGAATAGCTAGCTTTTCCTTTCACTTCTCCCAGTCGTGTATCTTTACCATTGGTTGAAATTCTGACATAATCACAGAAACCCAAATCCGTGGCTACTTTGGTGATCCCTACATGTCCGAAAGGGAAGCCCAGACTCTGTGCCCAACTTAGTACCATGGTGATGAGCCTCTTCCCAGAGCCGGAGACCTCCCTTCCCGTTCTCAGGACAATTGCAATATTGATAAGCAATACAAGTACACCTGACAACTGCTTTCTCGGGAAAGAAAAGGGAAAGGAAGTAAACAGACCACACTTTGGGTTACTTTATATAGGTGATCTCCCATACAAATAATACTCAAAAGCAGTTACTTTTGAAAGCAATGGATTACTGTCATCATATTACAGTTTAGCATACCAAATTGAGAAATGCAGTGTTTTGTCCAAGCCCTTGCAGTAAGCAACGGAACCAGGATATAAACTGATATTCAGAGAATATGTTCTTTCTCTTCCATGCCAGCTGCTTCCCAGAAACAGAGCATGGACCTATTGTGATGCAGTTAATTTCTAGCAAACCAGAAATCTAAATATGAAAACTGATTCTCAGCAATTCTTATATCTTGAATAATGAGATGGATCATGCGGAGAATAGGGACCCTTTCTCATAGTTTCCATTTCTACAAAGGTATTGATCCTCTAAATTCTAGACTTTGGGGAAATTTTTAGAGGTGTTTATAACTCAAAAAATGTCACTGGGACAAGTGGAGGCACTGATAGGAAGACATCAAGGTATGGAAAAGAGATCACCTTAAAAGTAAGGCTACTCTTGCTTCTCCATTGCACAATAACTTTAACCTCAAATTAAATCCTCTTTTTCCGCATTGCATTGTGATGAACAGTGAAATGCAAGGACATTAGTCTGGTATTATCTCTACTGATACTGCAAGTTTGGACTACAATCCTTAGTAGCGTCCATCAAGAACTCAACAACTCCCCATAATTTCAAAAGTCGGTATTTCATGACACCAAAGGCCAATGTATCACTGGCCTTCTGCTGTTGCTTAGATATTTTCCCCAAAATGGCCCTCTCAGAACATTCGTCCATTCAACAAAGTATCCATTGTATATGCCACACTATGCTGGGAAATATAAGACACGTACACTGGGCTATGCCCCCAAAATCAACTACTTCTTACATCTCCCCTACTCTCACTACAGCATAAGCACATGTAAAACATAACAGACTTCTGCCTAGTCTCTAAATGGAAGGGGCACCTGGGTGGTTCAGTCAGTTAAGTGTCTACCTTCGGCTCGGGTCATGATCCCATGGTCCTGGGATCGAGCCCCATGTCGTGCTCCAGGGATCATGCTTCTCCCTCTGCCTGCTGCTCTGCCTATTTGTGCTCTTTTTTTTTTTTTTTTTGAAGATTTTATTTATTTGACAGAGAGAAACACAGCCACAGAGGGAACACAAGCAGGGGGAGTGAGAGAGGGAGAAGCAGGCTTCCTGCCGAGCAGGGAGCCCAATGTGAGACTCGATCCCAGGTCTCCGGGATCATGACCTGAGCCAAAGACAGTTGCTTAACCAAGTGAGCCACCCAGGCGCCCCTATTTGTGCTCTTTCTCACTCTGTCAAATAAATAAATTAAATATTTAAAAAGAAAGAAAGGAAGGAAGGAAAGAGGGAAGGAAGGAAGAAAGGAAGGAAGGAAGGAAGGAAGGAAGGAAGGAAGGAAGGAAGGAAGGAAGGAAGGAAGAAAGAAGAAAGAAAGAAAGAAGAAAGAAAGAAAGAAAAGGCAATGGAAATCAAACTATAGCATGCCCCTACTTATGCTCTTCCAAAGAATGCCCATTGTCATTACAACAAAAATAAAAGGCTTTTTGCCCTACAAAACCTGCATATTGTACCCTCTGCTCTGCTCTAGACCCAGAGGAACTTTACCGTCTATGTTTCCTTTGCCTGGTATGCTCTTGCCCCAAAGTCACATGTCTGGGTTACTCCTCCATCATTCAGGTTCACCTGAAATGTTACCTTCTCAGAGAGTACTCTCCTGAAGAGTCCATCTTAAATTAAAATAAGCCCTCTACAATATATTCATCTTCAAATATTCATTTGAGCATTTATCACTATATTAAATCATTTTTTCATTATTTAACATTCATTTCCATCACTTGAATGTCAAGGAGAGGGAACTCACTGATTTTATTTACCAATCATCCCAGGGCCCACACAGAATCTGTCTCTACCAGGTGCCTAAGAAATTCACCTATTTACCATTTACAATTCAGTGATTTTTTTTTTTGTATATTCAGAGTCATATAGCCACTGCTGTAATTAATTTTAGAACATTTTCATCATCCACGAAAGAAATCATATCCACAAAAGAAATCATATACCCAATGTCCTGCCTTCCCCAACCATAAATTCAAAAACAAAAACAATGATATGGAGAAACTAAGAAAAGTAATGTGTAGGAGGAACAAAAGGCAGAAACTAAAGGAAGAAATAGCAACTGCCAGGGAGAGGTAGGAACACACAAGCTAACCCATATGTGGATGGAGATAAATGAATGGTCATGCTGTTCACTCCAAACCCATATTCCAGCAAGCCTCCTTGTGATGCCAGCTCTGGTACCAGGTCGCTTCTCTAAATGACAGTCCTGCTCTTCTAAGAAGGGAAACACAAAAATAGCAGTTGAAGAATAAGATAACGAGACCTGTTTAAACACAACTTGCCAGAATGTGATAAAAAATCGAACAAGGGCGCCTGGGTGGCACAGTTGGTTAAGCAACTGCCTTTGGCTCAGGTCATGATCCCGGAGACCTGGGATCGAGTCTTACATTGGGCTCCCTGCTCGGCGGGAAGCCTGCTTGTCCCTCTCTCACTGCCCCTGCTTTGTTCCCCCTCTGGCTGTGTTTCTCTCTGTCAAGTAAATAAAATCTTTAAAAAAAAAAAAAAAAAGAAGAAGCAAAATCACCACACTGTTGATCACAATGCTGTTGATTAGAGCCACAGAATATTCCATAATTTAAGAAGCTACAAAGATAGCAACATTTAAAAAATGGGTTGCCCCCATGGCCCAAAAAGAACTTCCATTCCTGATTTTATGCAACGTTAAAGTGAATTATACAAATTTTCCAACATACTGGCAGGAATAATGTCTTGTACAATTCAAACATGTGAGAAGCCTTCTTATTTTTATACTATCTTCTCCCACATCTGATTAATTATTTCAGAAAGGTCACTGTTGGACAAAGGGTCACAGAATACTCTTCTGGCATCTTGGCCTCCCACCCTCACATGTTCAGGGAACACGTTCAAGTTAATGTGAACCCGCCCAAGTTGAAAGCTATGACTCAAATTTTGCCAGCTGTAGTCAAGCTCTCCTTCATCTAAACTTTTGCCATTTCAAGACCACAGACCTCTAACTCTTTGGAGATAAGACAAGGAAAAACACCTAGGAAGTCAACTTCCCCCGGGCCTGATATTCTCAAGTTTGGAGATAATCACCACCGGTTCAAAAGGAAGAGATGTTTACGTAAAGCTGGGAAAACCTACACAATCCCATCGACATGCATGTAGGGTACCCGCTGTGAAGGAGGGCTCCCTTAAAGATGGTGTTGCTAGGTGGTTAATAAAGACAAACAAACAAAAGTAACTGCGGAGGAGCCGAGTCCGAACATGACTTCTTGAACAGGTAAATCAATAAAATACCAGTTAGTGAAGTAAGAAGAATGAGATTAAACATGCAAAGTTTACTTGCGTTTTTTTTTTTTTTTTTTTTAAAGAAGTAATTACACAAAGACAGGTGTAGTGAGAGGTCATTGGTGTAGAAAATGGGAGCCCAGGAAGACGAGGTGAAGTTTGTTTTCAAGGTGGAGTTAAGAGGAAAAGGTTGAACCATTGATACCATCATCCATGTATTTGTTCCCCTGCAGTTTGGTCTGTGGAATGGCCTTAGGCCCTTGGTACACAAACCAGCTAGTTGTAGAAAACTATACTTTGGAGGCCAAAGCAGATTTCTCACAGCTTCTTACAAGGTGCTGGGACAACAGATCTGTGACCAAACAAAATGTTGCTTTGTTTACTACATGCAAACTGGAAGGTTCACCATGGTAAGCAGTGTTGCTGCCATAGACGGCTCCCCACTGGCTGTGGAGAAGAAAACCATTCCCAAGTTAGTCGGGTATTGAAGACTCTCCCCAGTCACACCCCAACACCTTTTCCAGAGGTAACCACTGCTACTCCCTGGTGCAAAACAAATTCGCTTGAGTCTGTCCAAACGTGTGAGTTCACTCTCACTTCCCCCAATCTCAAGACACACATGGCATTTGCCATCCGGAATGCCTCCCTTGCATCTCTTCATCTTTCCAAATCTGCTCCTCCATGGGACTCTCTAGCTCACTACAGCTTAAAGGGATCTGTCCTCTCCTCCTAGAACCTGTAGTTCACCTTGTCTATGGTCTGGAGAGAGCATGCCTATAGGGTTTGTATCACCATGGGTCTTATCTGTTGGACCTGGCTATCAACTCCTTGAAGACAGAGACTGAGTATCACTCATTTTCATTTTAATTCCCTCACAGAGTGAGGGCCTAACAAATTGTCAATGTTCAACAAATATTTGGGGATGGCTTTGGAAAAAAAAAAAAGATCCTGTGTTGGGGGACCTGGCAGCTCCTGTAACGAATGAGGTGTGATGACCAGTCCCACCTGGCTGCCATGGGAGGCTCTCCTTCCCACTGGCGGTCAGTGAACCTGTGAGCCATCTTCAACAAATGGCTTCCAAGGTGAGTTAAATGGCTACCATCCCAGCCAGTAGGAACAGAAGAAAACGGGGAGATCCAGTGCCAAAGACTCTCCCTCAGGAAATGAGTGAGAAATTACACACATAAATTTTAAGTACATTTCTTTGCCTAAAACCTAGTGGCCAAGTTTGCTGGGAACTGCAGCCCTGAGCTGGACAGACAGCCGCTCTGTCATGGAAAAGAAAGGGAAAAGAGGTTTCCATGGATGGCAGAAGCCTTCACACAGATACCCTGGCCACCTTTCCATCTGTATGCTAGTGAAATTTATCCAATGACAAAGAATGTCTTCTATGCTGGAATCTGGCTTTCTATGAAACGTCAACCTCCTGTCATCCAAGGATAGACCACAGCTCTCCCTGTCCAGCTCTCACCATGGAGTGATCCAGAATCACATTTTGGGACTATGTACCAACCAGGAGTAATTCTCCCTCTCTCTACCCTCTTTGTAGAGGAGAAAACCCTGTCCCTTCAACTCGCCATTGTGAGTTCAGGGAAAGATGACTCCCGCCCACCAGCTCACCTTGCACTTGCTCTCTCATCAAGGCTCTGGGATGAGGGAGGACTCCTCCTGCTGCTGATGAGCAAAGATTAGAGAGTCCACTCATCTCACCAGAGCCACACATACCTACTAAGTTTTGTGATAAATGTGCCCAGAGCTGTGGGGCAGCCCACTTATGGGTATTTAGAGACTATCCACATATTACTTCATTTTAATTCATTCTCAAACATTTATTGATCATATGTTATGAGCAAAGCATTATGCAGACACTGAGGTATTTTTACAGCCACAGTTCCTGCCGTGGAGTTGTTTAGAATCCCCTGAAGGAGACAGATATGAGCAGCTAACTCTGTTACCAAACCCAATTGAGCAAGTCTAACTAGAGGTACAAGCAAAGCACTATGAGACCATGGCCAAAAGAGTCATCAGCTCTAACAGATGGCCAAACTAGACTTCAAATTTAGATAGGGGCTGCCTGGCTGACTCAGTTAGTGAAGCATCTGCCTTTGACTCAAGTCATGA